>CM022753.1:7229370-7321870 GCA_012411365.1 Ameiurus melas | reverse complement strand
TGTGTACAGGAAATCAGTGGAACAACGAAGGAAGAAATTCATAATTTGAGAGAGATGCCCTCTCCTGGTCTGGTAGGGAATTGTCTGTGTTGACAAATATAAAGGTGTCATTATCTATGCAAATTGTGCAAAACATCATACTCTTGTACATTTTGCTTAATTATTATGGTTTCTATTTAACACACTGGTTTTTTATTATTATCATTATTTTATCTGTTAAGTGCATTATGAACTATTCAAGTTTGATTAGTTTGATTCACTCCAGAAACATTGTAGGATTTCAGAAGCACTGTGTGAAAAACCAGATCTCTGCATTAGCCGCTTTACAGATTTATTTCATTGTTGTCTATAAAACAAGATGAGATGGGCTTTTATAGGAAAATAATCAACAGCAGAGTGGCATGATGCCGTTTTCCTACAGCACATGTCATAGTGGTTTTTTTGTAATTAACACTTTTATTGATTCACAAATGACCACCAAGAGACAAACAACATACATAATGAATCAAACTTTACAACACCCCCCCACGCCACACACACACACACACACACACCACCCTGGTCCCCACACGAACACCTTGTGGTCAGTAGAATATAAACTCACATATAAAAAATAAATAAAATAAATAAAAATGCACACAATTAAGAAAAATAAAATAAAAAAAATAATAAAAATAAAGGTAAAATACAATAATCAAGTATAATAAAGTATCTATCTATCTATCTATCTATCTATCTATCTATCTATCTATCTATCTAATCATAGCCTAAACTCTAAATTATATACTCTCCACTGCCCCTCCTCAAGAGTCCCCCAAAAAACGCAAAATAACTGCTCCATTTCTTCCTGAAGGAATTCCCATCTCCAATCCTTCTCTGCACCCCTCCTCAAAGGCAGCCACCCTTCCCATCTCCACACACCACTCTGGAAACGAGGCGCTCCCATCTGATTTCCATCCCCTTAAAATAACCTGTCTACCAATCATCACACTGGTCATAACCCAATCTTTTTTGTACCTATCCTCCAATTTTCTGACCTCCCCATCTCCCAAAATACAGAGTCTAGGGCTGAACGAGATCTGAGTGTTTAACACCTCACATACAAAACTCTGCACTTTCAACCAAAATTCTTGGATCTTACGACACCCTCAAAAAACATGGGTAGTGTCTCCATCTTCTGAATGGCATTGCCAGCATGTGGGTGTGTCTTTAAGACCAAGCCTATATAAATTAGAGGGGGTCCAATAGAACCGATGTAAGATCTTAAATTGTATAAGGGCGCACCCTGCGTCTCTAGATGCAGTTTTTATATTTTTAAAATCCTAGCCCACTCCCCCTCCCCCAATTCCAAATTGAAATCTTTCTCCCATAATCTCTTGAGAGTGGATGAGACTCCGTCCCCTAGACTCTGAATCAGTAAGGAGTAATACACTGATGCTTCATGTCCTCTTCCAAAAGCAGAAATCACCTCTCCCAGAGTATCTGCTGCATTAGGGGGCTGCATGCTACTCCCAAAAATAGTACAGAGCAAGTGGCGTAGTTGGAGATACCTAAAAAACTGAGATCTGGGAATCCCAAAATGTTGAACCAATTTTTCAAAAGATATCATCACACCACTCTCATAAAGATCACAGAGTGTATTAATCCCCCTCGTGATCCACTCTGACCAACAAAAAGGGGACTTATTAATACGTAGTTTGGGGTTTAGCCAAAGGCTCGAGGCAACATTGAGATAAATATCAGAATCAAACACTCTGGACACTCTTGTCCACACTGAGTGCAGATGTGAAATAATGGTGTGATTTAACTTATCTGGTGAGCTTAATGGAAAGGCTTTGCAGTGGCAAAATAGGGGCAAGAACTTCTTGTTCAATGCAGAACCAGGGAGCGGCTCTCTCAGGTGGAAGTGACCAATGAGCCAAAAGTCTGAGACCAAACGCATAATAATAAAACAGAATCTTGGGTAGGCCTAGCCCACCCATGTCAATCGGCCTATGTAACTTTTATAAATTTAACCTGGGACGCTTACCCTTCCAAATAAAAGTCTTCGCTATACTCTCAAATTGCTTGAAATAAGAAAGAGGGACATCTATAGGGAGAGATTGTAGCAGGTAATTGAATTTTGATATACAACTCATTTTAATAACATTAACCTTCCCGATCATAGATAAATGTAAAGAAGACCACCTGTCTACATCACTCGAAAACCTTTTCATTAACGGGTCCACATTAACACTAACTAAATCTGACAAGTTTTTTGGAAATAAAATACCCAAATACTTAATACCCTGTTTAGGCCACTGGAAGGCACCAGGCTGAAAGGCCGTTACTGGACTTAGACCAGTTGACTTTGTATCCTGAGAATTTGGAAAAGGAATTAATAATTCTGTGGAGGCAAGGCATAGATCTAGTAGGGTCAGAGACGAATAATAAAATATCATCTGCATAAAGCAAAAGCTTATGCGGCACACCTCCCGCCACCACCCCTGGAAAATCATTCTCCTTTCTTATTGCAGCTGCTAATGGTTCCAGGGCAAGACAGAACAATAATGGGGAAAGAGGGCAACCCTGCCGGGTGCCCCTATCCAGAGTAAAATAATCTGAAATCAGTCCATTTGTTTGTACTGCATCGGTAGACGAAGACATTGAACTATAGAGATCCAAGTAAAATTCTTTAAAAGCATTATTGATATCAATGGCCGAAGTAAAAATTTCACCCCTAACAGACTTCACTGCGGGAATGGTAGAAAGGGCCTCCCTCGGTTTTATATATATAGCCAAAAGTTTTCCTGCTTTGTCCCCCGATTCAAAGTATGACTGTCTTGCCCTGAACAACCAAAACTCCACTTTTCGCGACAAAATAGTATTATATCTATATTTCAATCTGGTCAATTCTCTGAGACCATCAGACGACATTCGACGCTTCAGCTCTGCCTCTGCACTTTTAATATGTCCTTCCAACTCCAAAGTTCTCGTGCTTTGGATTTTTTAATGAATGAGGCATACTGTATGATCCGACCCCTAAGAACTGCCTTAAGTGCCTCCCATGCCACGCCCACAGTGGATACTGTGGACCAGTTGATCTCCATATAAAAATCAAGTTCCGTCTTTAACATTTGTTGAAAATCAGGATTTTGTAGAAGGGATACATTAAAGCGCCTACTAAATGATTTCCTCTTCTCCGATTGTGGCCACACCTCTAAACTCACCAGTGCCTGATCTGAGACTAGGATGTTTCCAATTGAACAATCAGCAACAGATGAAATGAGTGATTTAGAGATAAAAAAAAAAAATCTATTCTAGAATAAATCTTATGGACTGAAAAAAAAATGTATAGTCCCTACCAGATGGGTTCAAAAGTCTCCAAATATCTGCAAGACCAAGATTTTTACACATCCTGTGAAGCGTCACTGTTGCTCTAGGGGGCTTACCCACTTTTGCAACACTATGATCAAGGACTGAGTCCATCAAAAGATTAAAGTCTCCTCCCAATATTATATCATGTGGGGGTGCCAACAGATTGCAACATCCCTTCTAGATCTATAAAAAATCCCTGATCATCAGTATTGGGTGCATAAATATTAGCCAAAATAAGACTTTGCCCCTGAATTTCTGCTAAAACAATAATTACTCTCCCTAATTTATCTTTAAACTGTTTGAGACATTTGAATTGTAGATGCTTATTTACCAATATAATGACTCCCATGCTCTTACTCGAGCCAGCACTAAAGAAAACATGACCGCCCCATATCTTCCCAAATTTTTCAGCTTCTTGCTGGGAAAGATGCGTTTCTTCAAGAAACACAACATCATATTTCTTACGCTTAAGAAAAATAATGACCTTCCTACTTTTTATGGGGTGTCCCAACCCATTCACATTCCACGTGGAGAGAGATAGTACACTCATATTAACATCTGACATTTTGATATAACAGAAAAAATTAATTGTGTGCCCAAAACAAAATGATGAAGACCACAATTCAACATTGATGCAACAATAAAACCCCAAGCTTCACCCCGAACAAAACAAACAGAAAAAAGAAAAACATGCGCATCAACCCCGCGCATGACAGCGCCAACCGGCGCCGATCCCCCTAAACTCAGAGTCCGTGTACGCCTACGAGAGCCCCCGCGACCACTCTGCCATCGGATTGCACGATTCTGCCTCACAAATTTGTGAGGCAAAGTTACATAACAAAAAATATTTTCTAAAATAAAATACACCCCAACCAATAAGCAGAGTAAACACAAATAATGCATAGACTAGTTCACAGAACTGCCTCAAAGGTGTTCCTTCACAAAACAAAACAAATTCCAGTCGATATAGAGCCGTTCAGTTTCCTCAGACTGACAAACGAATAATCAGCGAGCCGGCTGTTATGAAAGAATGACGTCATTATTCCAACGTCCCGTGGAAATACTCCACAATTCGGACTTCAGCCAACAGGAGGCACAAGCGCAAGGAGCGAGCAGAGACATCTGCCACTGTCCTGAAGTAGTGTTATTCAACAAAAGAAGCCCCGCCGCTAGGCGGAGCTAGCACAAAAGGAAACAAAACCGCATCCCGGTTCCCTTGATGGTCAAGAGTCAATTCACTCGGAGGCCGCATAATTCTGCGGTCGTCTGTAGTATCTATTATTAATCTGGGCTGGAACTTCATTGTAAAAGTGATCTGCCGTCCATACCAAAGTTTCTTTAAGGAAGTGATCTTTCACAAAACAATATTTCTAGCCGTTCGGCGCCAATGCAAAAAAAAAAAAAAAAAAAAATGTTTACTTTCAGTTTCAGAATCCACACAAAAAAAACAACCCACCCACAAAAAAAAAAAAAATCCATTATTCAACCAATAACATAATAAAAAAAAAATACATTAATTTGGATAGGTTAAATATATTTCTGCCGTCTTTGTTTTTTTTTTTCTCTTTTCGGGAGAAATTAAATTTAAAAGTTAATTTATTTTAGGTAAAACTTTTTTTCTTTTTTTCCCCCCCTCTCTTTCTTCTTTTTTTCAAGAAAAATATAAAAACAACATGTGAGCCTTCTTGGCCATTAAACTCGCCTGGCGCAACACGAGATCTTCATCGATGATCTCAGAAATCTAGCCAGGATTGGCGTGCCTGTCCCCCTCGCCAGATCTCCGAGCCGGGACTCTGTAGGCCCGCTCAAGTTCTAATTTATGGCCTGTTATGTCGAGCAGACTCGGGAAAAGCTCGTCCAGAAATTTCACCATATCTCTGCCTTCTTCATGCTCAGGAACTCCAATAATCCGCAAATTATTCCTTCGGCTTCGATTTTCCAAATCTTCCAATCTTTCCAATACTTTTTCCAAGTCTCTCTTGGTCACGGGCGGATTAGCGGATACTGCCCTTTCCGAAGACTCCAGATATTCGATTCATTTCTCCGCATCCGCCACTCTTCTAACTAACTCTGAGAATTTTATTTCTATCGCGGTAACCGAACGCGTATTACAGCGAGATATTCCAAGTCAGCAACAACCTTCGTCAACATCCCCGACATGTTGGACAGTTGGCGCTGGTTTCTTTCCCGCCGCAACACCCAAAACGAGTCCGCGGTCCACAGGCCCGTCCAGACTCTCATCTCGGACACGTAAGTGTCTTTTAATGTCTCCAGAGCTCGAGGAATTTAACTTTTTTGCCATGTTTACCTCAAACAGCAAAAGTGTAACCCGGGTATACCGAATTTCACCAGATTATATCATGAAAATAATTAGAAAAGTTATCAAAGTGCACAGAGCTGTCTTTCACACGTCTGCCCTTCGCATGGCGTCCATCAACCCTCTCCCATGTCATAGTGTTTTATTTTCTTTGCAAAAATGACAGTTTTAATTTATTAAAGAATGATGTATTATTTTGTCAGTTTATAGTTATATTCAATATAATTTTGTGGAACAGCAACAACAAGTTAGTTAAATATTGTTGTTGCTGGCTCCTATATATACATCCACCAATATATATACATATATACAGGCCTAGACTAGATTTAATGAGAATGCCACCTTGTCACTACAACATGAGACATTATTAAACTTGCCAGTCAGATTCAGCCAGGTCACTATGTACAGTACCAACTAGTGTGGAGGATGTTAGGACTGATAACAGCCATAACAGTAAATCCCCTCCTCCTTGTGCTAGAGTCCTTTAAGGCTCCTCCTTATGAGGAAGAGAACAGACTGAAATGGGTGTCTCTGAAAACTACCTTTTTGCTAGTGTTCACTTCTGAGAAAATAGTGGAAGAACTTCATACTCTGGTAATAAACTCTTCTTGTGTGTGTTCCTCGTGCCATCAGGACAAACGTTATAGAGTTGATTCTCACCACTCCTGCAGGTTAGGGAGGTTGAAATAGTAGTTAAGTATGTTAAGTATGTTTCAGTGAAACCTGGAGATCCAGAGAAATGCAAGTAGGTTTCAGGTGAAATGTCCATATGACAGTGATATTTATTGTAAATACTGTGTAACACAGAATTTGTGACTTTGTTGAATGCTCTCAACACACCCATAACACACACACACACACACACACACACACACACGCACGCGCACACACACACACATACACGCACACGCACGCGCAAGTGCACACGGAAATGCACACACGCATAAACGTATGCACACATTCATTCACACACGCACACGCAGACATGCACGCACACACACACACGCAGACATGCACGCACACACACACACACACACACACACACGCACACACACACATAACACACACACACACACACACACACACACACACACAGGAAGATATCTGGTGATTCTCACCACCTCTGGCAGTTACCTGAGGTTCATAAACCCACAGCTGCATACATATCTAGTGTTCTCATGTTAGAGCCAGTGTGAGACCCTCAGCATGTCAGAGTAACCACATGATTGTGGCCAGGGCAGCATGGGGGCTGATGGGAGAATGGCTACTATCTTTCTTTTCTCACAGCATCAGTTAACCGACATTGTGCCATGTGCCACAGAGAATACTGAGTAATACTCCACACTCAACACGCACACGGTCAAACATCCCTTACAAAATCTTTTTTTTTCCATTTTATTTTTATAATTGGTTTCATGTATTTATCGACACTGAGATCATTTTTTCAGAACTCTTCTCTACCAACATGCAGCTCAGTACAGAAGATAACCTTTAGTGTAGTCAATACACTGGTAAAATTTTGAGAGAAGGAAACCGGAGAACTGAAGAGAACATGGACATGGGGGAGAGAACATGTGAAACTCCACACAGACAGTAACCTGAGCTCAGTATTGAACTGGGGACCCTGAAGCTGTGAGGGAGTAATGCTACCTGCTGTACCACTGTGAGGCCATCGATCCAAACATGTCCCCTTATGTATAGAAAAAACAAAGTGTGTAGGTCTACAGCTAAATTAAGAAATAAACTCTTATTGACTGATTGATTATTTATTCATTTATTAAGTTTTTTGCTATTTGATTTTGAATGTATTTAAAAATACCTACTTTTTTGTTTATTTTATAAACTGTACACAACAGGTTGGTGTCACGGTTCCCCTTGATGCAGCATGCTCGCGCGGTTGCGCATGCGTATTCCGACTTCTGAACATGAGCTCTTTGTTTTCGTTTCTGTCAGTGGCTGGGAGTACACGTGTGTTTTGTTTATGTTCGTCATGACCCCCCCCGTGTCTCTCATAGGTTGTATCCCCATGTGTGTCTGAATTACTCCCAGCTGAATTCGGTTTAAGTTGATTCATGCCGGTATATAACGCCCCCCGTACTAGACACGGCGCGGTTAATTGCTTCTGGTGAATAGAGTAAACTTACTAAACGTAGTTCCTTGTTAGTTATAGCTCACGCTGGGTTATCCGCTCCCAGATCATTATCATAGCTCTCGTTCATGTTTATGCTTATGTTCATGTTTGGTTATCGACCCTGTTTTTCCGTACAACGACCTTGATCTCTGCCTTGCCCTTTATATGCCTGTTTGCCGTTCGCCTGACCTTCGCCTGTTTTTGGATTATGTTTCTGGATCACGTTTTGGGATTTGTCTGCTCTCCTCACTTGTAAATAAACATCACTCGTTCTTAAGTGCGCTTACCTCCTTCCTTCTTCTGCTCCGTCACGACTTGTGACAGTTGGAAACATGTGCAGTAGATACACAGAGATTTGCTGGAAGTTGAGTTTGTGTGAAAAAAGAATTCATGAATATTGAATGATGAACTTATTCAGTGTCTTTTGTCTCAAAGCAATAAAAACTGATCCATAGTTCAGTCCCACTCGACCGCTGCTGTGCTAACTGTGTGAACTTCTAGGGACTATTATGAAAATTTCACAAAAGCTAGATTAGAAACACATTCAGTCCAGTCAGATTCACAACACCATCCATCATCTTCTACCGCTTACCATCTCAGGGTCCCGGACCTGGACCTATCCCAGGAATCATCGGGCACAAGGTGGGGTACACCCTGGACAGGGTGCCAGTTCAACAATCCTCCTTCTTTTATTTTTACCCAAAGTCATTAAAAGTCACAAACAAGAACTTCTATAGCAGTCTTCTTACACAAAACAGCATGATGACAACAGACTTCTAGAGCTTTCATTTCTTAACCTGATATAAGTATGGTACACATAAGATAGAAAATGACACGTACACTCAAAATATAATTAGCAAGATTATACATCAGCAATTAATGATAAACAATGAATGCAGAACAATACACTTAGCTAACATAAGTAAATGGAACACACATGTTTATGCCGGAATCTGATATTTAATTGTAAAATGTTTAAAAATCTCAAAAAGTCAACATTGTGAATCCTGTGCTGGCCACAGTGTGTATTTAATACAAGTTTTCAGCATTATTCTATAATATCTGAGCATGTGTCTATATTTACTCTGGATTAGTTTGTTATAATGCTGCTATATTCAGTTTTCTCTCAGTGATGATCTGCTGCTCCGGCTGTGTTAATGTGGGTCAGTAGAGTAGTAAGTGTAAATAACAGTAGTAAATACAGTGACATCAGACCCAATCTGAGAAAAGTCAGAACAGGAAAATTATACATATATCACACGTATAAATTGTATGGTGAAAAAACTTTACTGCTGAAAAAACTTTTTGATGACACAAATCTCCAAATCTGATTTCTTTCTTTACACCATGTGTTGTTCTGATAGAAGCAGCAGAAGATATTTTCCTATAACTCACTGTTCAGTGAAAGCATGTGTGTTTCATGTGTGTTACCTGCAGTGTATCACAAATACAACTAAATCTCTAAAGGTAGAAACAAATCTGCTATAACTGTTATTGTAGAAGCTGTGAAGAATTAAATGGAGATTAAATTAAGAATGCAGTAGGAGTTCATTTTCCTTATCCAGAGACACTTACAAAGTGCTGCTGCTTCTACAGGTTTCAGTTAATCAATTTCAGAATGTGTTGTTTCTGTGTGTGTGTGTGTGTGTGTGTGTGTGTGGTGTGTGTGTACCGTATCACGTCTTCACACAAAAAACTGTGTAATAAAATACATCCAAAAATGTTAATAAATGTAATAATACAGATGTTTTTTCAATGCTGATGATAAATTTTGGCACCTAACCGAGGCTGCAGTGTGTTTGCTGTTTACCTTGTTCCAGTGTTGTTGAGGATGAGTCAGGTGGGGGTTGTGTCTGTTTTCCTCGAGTGTGTTGAAGTTTCTCTTCTTCCTACTGAAAAGATAAAACTTATTAAAACTAATGACTGTTTTCATCACTGTTAGTAATATGACACATGACACTGGAGTAAAACATGCTCACAGTCATTAATGAAAAACTGTACCTTTAAGAGATAAAGATTTCTTCTGACTCTCAAAAGCGTTAGGCAGTGTAGTCACTCCCTCGTACAGACTTTATTAACTTTAACAGTCCACAGTTCAGAAAAGAAATAAGTCACTCAAACCACACTGTTACAAAGAAACTGTAATTGAACTAAACTAACAAACATGTCACTGTAAGGAGACGTTAAAGCAGTACAATAACATGTTATATCAACAACAACATGAAATCAATTTTAGTGTAAACAACGTGTTTTTTTTAGTGTGCAGGTCAGCTAATATAAAAAGAAATATGTAGCAAATTATTCATCATTGTGCTACACGAATATCACACGCCAAAAGAACTTATACTGCTCCATTTAGTAAAAAAATAAAAGGAGAGAATGGTTTTTGGCCCCTTTGAGCTCAACGTGACCTCTGAGCCCTCAGCGTGAGTGTGAGCATGGGCGTGACATCAGGTCACTCCCTCGTACAGACTTTATTAACTTTAATATCTGTTTTGATTATTTTATTTCAGCTAATGATGGAAACAATGGAAAACAATACTTCCAGTTAATATACTTCATTTACTTTACCGTGCTTTAAAACATACTTATTTACATACATGTTTATGGCATGTACCTTATCTTATAAATAAAGGTAACAGATTACTTAAGGGACATCTTCATAGGGCTACATGACACCTACATAAACCCTTCATAACAACTGACATGAACCTAAATAAATATTTATAAAGACATGTATTTAAAAGACTTCCTAAAGCATCAGCTGATGTACAGACTGTGTTTATCAATGTTAATGTTAAGTTGATATAACACCTAGTCTAGTGACAGATTTCTGTAGACATTAAATGGTGTTATGACGTTTTCCAGGTTGACTTTCTTTGGATCATTATGTAAAGTGTGATGTGAATTTTCTCTGACTGTCAATTAGAGTGAGTTTGGTTTAATGTTTCATGTCATATTAATATTAATTGTGATGTATCAGATATACGTACCAAAAGTTACATTTATTTACCTTAACATTAACACTGATAAAACATGGTGACACTGACACCTACTGAAGCCTTTATAAATGTTTATGTAGACTTATGTCAGGTGTAATGAAGGAATTATACAGGTGTCATGTAGCTCTGTAAACACTACAGTGTTACCAAAATAAATCATAGATTATTATTAGTAATTTTAATGTTGGTTTATTAGGAAATGTTCACATGTGACAATATGTTGCTCACAGCTGATGGTGAGAGAAAGTCATGTGAAAACAAGTCTTGAGGTTGAAGGAATTGTCCAGTTTGTCATTAAGAGTTTTAATTAAACACACAGGGTCAGTAGTGGAACATCATCAGCTGGACCCAAACCCTAATCTCTAGTTTCTCAGCCCAGTTCCTCACTACTGTGTGTGTTACACTATCTTGTGATCATGTGTGTGTTTTTCTTTTAAATCCCAGAGAGTCACTTGTAGTTAAACAGCTGTGATTAGACACCATGTTACAACTACATCTGAAAATAAAGACCACTTGAGAGGGTAATACTACACAATGTACAGATTTCTTTAAACTGATCAGTTTCTATTTTTTACAATTACTTACACACATTTCTCAATACTATGTAGCCAAAAAAAAAAATCCTCACACAGTTGTCTTTACCAGCATGCAGCTCAGTACAGCAGATAACCTCACATCCATAATGTACTATAATAACATATACATAACACTTTTAGGAGTATTTTAGGTGTATTTTAGGAGGTTGGAGGAAACCAGAGAACCTGAAGGAAACCCACATGGACATGGGGAGAACAAGCACAGAAACTCCACACAGACAGAAGCCCGAGCTCAGGACTGAAGCGGGGACCCTGGAGCTGTGAGGAGACAACGCTACCCACTGCATCACCACACTGCTCATAGATCCACAGAGTTCCCCTTTTGTATAGATGGTAATGAATAAAAAACAGAACAGCTGTGTAAGGCTAAATTAGAAATCAGCTGTGATTATTTATTTAGTTGTTTGTTTGTTTACTTTAACAAAAAATATTTTATTATTATAAAAAGTACCACTTTAATAGGATTTGCACTTGTATTGATCAATATGTAAACATGTGGGAAAATCAGCTGTAGATACACAGAGTTTTGTTGGAGTTTGTGTGAGAAAAGAATTCATGAATTTTGAAAGCTGAAGTTATTCAATACTTTTTGTGTGAAAGCACTGAAAAGTGATACACAGTTCAGTCACATAGACCACTGATGTGTTAACTGTGTGAAGAGTATTGATAATTGCACTGAACTAAAATGTATAAAACTATAAATAAGGCGTAATGCAGGAAGTGAAGATGATGGTCACTGACAGAGGGAGAGCAGAAGAAGGTGTGAAATTCACACACATCTATTTACAGTCCAAAAGAGAATGAAGAAATGATGCACATTACAAGTTACTGGGAAATAACTTTTCTATTACGCTTTATATGAGTTATTATAGATACATTCAATAAGACAGAGATTGTGTGAGTTCTCTAAATGTTCTAAATTATAAACTTCATACACGCCTACACTCAAATCATCTCATTCTACCAGAACACAAGCAAAGTCTCTCAACAAGAACGCTTTATCACTCACAACACAATGACTTTTAGCAGGGAGTAGATCCAAAATACAGAAAAATTTAACCATAGAAAATAACAAAAATATGTAAATTTAACCCCCCAGTCCACACACTCATACCTCACACACTCATAACTAGGGGCAGGTTATCTTAGGCAGTCCCCTGTGGATTCTACACCCATGGATAAACAGATGTTTGATGATATTTGAGTGAGAAAAGAATTCATTCATTTTGAAAGCTGAGGTTATTCAATCACTTTTTGTGTCAAAGCACTGAAAAGTGATACACAGTTCAGTCCACATAGACCGCTGATGTGAGTTTTGAAAATGAGAACACAGGATTGATAAATTCATGTAAGAAAAAAACCTATAAATAAGACATATTGCAGGAAGTGAAGATGGTCACTGACAGAGAGACAGCAGAAAAAGGTGTGAAATTCACACGCATCTATTTACAGCTAAGACCAGAATGAAGAAGTGATGCACAAGTTACAGGAAAATAACTTTTCTATTACACTTTATATGAGTTATTATAGATACATTCACTAAGAGAGTTTCAGAGATGTAATTCAGTAAATAAATATAATAATGTTGTGGTTTTTTCATCACTGACAAAAAGTTTTGGCACCTAGAGGGAGGCTGCTGTGTGTTTGCTGTTTACCTTGTTCCAGTGTTGTTGAGGATGATGCAGGTGGAGAGTTTGTTGTTTTACTCTGAGGTGGTTCTGATGAAGGTTTTGTGTCTGTTTTCCTCGAGTGTGTTGAAGTTTCTCTTCCTCCTGAAAAACTTCATATTAGTTTGAATGCAAACATTGTTTTTCATAATATTACAGTTGGACATTTTGTAGATGAAAACTATACTTAGTATCCTGTTATTTGTTATTTGTCTTAAGATATCTTATATTCTTGTTGAAACATGTCAGTAATAAATATAACTGGAGAGTAAGAACTGAACTGTAACTTCAGTTATCCAAGTTCTTCCACCTTAAAAAAATGGGCTGGTTTTGGGCATTAAACTCCCGAGCTGAAAATGTGTCCCACTCCGGCCCTGCCCATGGTGGAGGTAGTGTTAGAGAGCTGCGCCCCTTGCAGGTTGCCATCGTACTAGCGGTTCTGACCAGAAAGCAGATTACTCTCACCCTGTCCTGCGCCGAGTACAGTGTAGTGGGGGAAACTTTTGGTGTCAGTAAAACGATCGTCCATCGATGTGTATATGGTGTATGTACAGCTACTAAAGAACAATGAATGCTGCGTTATATCAGGCTGCTGAATGTAGCGGAGAACAATGAAATTGCATATAGTAATTCCTTGCCGCATCTTGTGTCACAGGTTTGCGGTGTGCTGGATGTCACACACATCACATCACTTATTCTTCCCCCGACTGATGGATAAATTCTGTTATGTGTTTTGTGTGAATGCCATTTTTCTTGACAAAAACTGTTTCAAAACAATTTTTTTTCCCACAACATTTAAATATCGAAATAGAGTCCATGCGCTAATGTAAAATGAACAATGATTATGTAGAAACTTGTGAAATTTTATTGATAATTTGCATTTCCATCAGCTATATCAGTAAACATTTTAACGTGTTAACCTTTCATCACAAAAAAACCCCTTGGATGGAAACGAGGCTACTGACACCTTTTGAAGCTTTTATAAATGTTTATGAAGCTTATGTCAGTTGTAATGAAGGAATTATACAGGTGTAATGTAGCTCTATAAACACTACTGTGTTACCAAAATAAATCATAGATTAGACTGAGAAATATGTCCAATCCAATCAGATACCAGTCCAAAGTTTCAGGCCAGTCTGATATCCATAATCAGAATTTACTGTAATTTATAACTTGATATTAATGTGTCACAAAATGACTCGTAGTGTAAAACCCTCACTTATGGTAAATGGAGAATTACTATTACGCTTTATATGAGTTATTATAGATACATTCAATAAGACAGAGATTGTGTGAGTTCTCTAAATGTACTAAATTATAAACTTCATACACGCCTCAAAATCATCTCATTCTACCAGAACACAAGTAAAGTCTCTCAACAAGAACGCTTTATCACTCACAACACAATGACTTTTAGCAGGGAGTAGATCCAAAATACAGAAAAAAATTTAACCATAGAAATTCCAAGAAAATAACAAAAATATGCAAATTTCACACACACACTCACTCATAACTAGGGGCAGGTTATCTTCGGCAGTCCACCTACTGGAGTGTTTTTAGGATTTAACAATATAATTAATTATTTGAATATTGTTCATTATTAGTTTTTTTTAAGCAACACTCTGTTTATTGTTTGATCTGGATAAAAATGGAGTTGATTATTTTTTGAAAACATGATGTAAACATGCAGAAAAATAAGCTATAGATACACACAGGGCGTAGACATCATTACAGATGTGCTGGAGGACAGAATGTCAAGGGTATTTTTTCTGACCTTTGTCTAATTGATGAGTTTTATCTCTTCTTGCTGTAAATTGGCTTAACATGCAATTTATGATTCTGTATATATGTTATACGTCATATTGCATATTGCACTATATTATTTAAATATTGCAATTTGTGTATAGTGTACATTGTATTGCATTTACATATCACACAGTATATAAGACATCTATAGTCCACAGTTCAGAAAAGAAATAACTCAAACCACACTGATACAAAGAGACTGTAAGTGAATTAAACTAACAAACATGTCACTGTAAGGAGATCTTATATCAGTACAATAACATGTTATATCAACAACAACATGCAATCAATTTTAGGGTTTTTTTGTGTCAAGCTCTTTGTTTTTGTGTGGGACTGCTGGTAGGCTTAATATTACCATCCAATCTTGCTAATTATTCATCAATGGAAATAGGCAGAATTTAAAAAAGAAATATGTAGGAAATTATTCATCGCTGTGCAACACGAATAGCACACGCCAAAACAACTTACACTGCTCTATTTAGTAAAAATGAAAAATGAGAGAATTTTTTTTTGCCCTTTGAGCTCATCGTGACGCCCCGCGTCCCCCATGGATACACATAGTTTTGATGATGTTTGAGGTGAAAAGAATTCATTCATTTTGAAAGCTGAGGTTATTCAATACTTTTGTGTCAAAGCATTGAAAAGTGATACACAGTTCAGTCCACATAGACCGCTGATGTGAGTTTTGAAAATGTGAACACAGGATTGATAAATTCATGTAAGAAAAAATCCTATGAATAAGACAAAATGCAGGAAGTGAAGATGGTCCTCACAGAGAGACAGCAGAAAAAGGTGTGAAATTCACACAGCTATTTACAGCTAAAACCAGAATGAAGAAGTGATGCACAAGTTACAGGAAAATAACAATATTTCTATTACACTTTATATGTGTTATTATAGATACATTCACTAAGATAGAGTTTCACAGATGTAATTCAGTAAATAAATATAATAATATAGATGTTTTTTTTCATCACTGACGAAAGTTTTGGCACCGAAGGAGGCTGCTGTGTGTTTGCTGTTTACCTTGGGGTGTCGGTGTTGTTGAGTATGATGCAGGTGGAGTTGGTTGTTTTATTCTGAGGGGGTTCTGATGAAGGTTTTGTGTCTGTTTTCCTCGAGTGTGTTGAAGTTTCTCTTCTTCCTGAAAAACTTCATATTAGTTTGAATGTAAACATTGTTTATCGTAATATTACAGTTGGACATTTTGTAGCAGAAAACTATACTCAGTAGCCTGTTATTTGTTATTCATCTTAAGATATCTTATATTCTTGTTGAAAAATGTCAGTAATAAATATAACGGGAGAGTAAGAACTGAACTGTCACTTCATTTATCCAAATTCTTCCACCATAAAAAATGGGCTGGTTTTGGGAATTAAAATCCCGAGCTGAAAATGTGTCCCACTCCGGCCCTGCACATGGTGGAGGTAGTGTTAGAGAGCTGCGCCCATAGTAGGTTGCCATCGTGCCAGTGGTTCTGACTAGAAAGCAGATTACTCTCACCCTGTTCAAGCTGGCATCCTGCACAGAGTACAGTGTAGTGGGGGAAACTTTGGGGGTCAGTAAAATGACTGTCCATCGATGTGTATATGGTGTATGCACAGCTATTGAATTAAATGAATGCAGCGTTATATCAGGCTGCTGAATGTAGCGGAGGACATTTAAATATCAATATAGAGTCCATGCGCTAAAGTTAAATGAACGACAATTATGTAGAAACTTGTGAAATTTTATCGATAATTTGCATTTCCATAAGCTATATGAGTAAATATTTTAATGCGTTAAACCTTTCATCGCAAAAAAAAAAAAAAATCCCTTGGATGGAAACGTGGCTACTGACACCTTTTGAAGCTTTTATAAATGTTTATGAGGCTTATGTCAATTGTAATGAAGGTATTATACAGGTGTAATGTAGCTCTTTAAACAATAAAATGTTACCAAAATAAATCATAGATGAGACTGAGAAATATGTCCAATCCATAATCAGTATTTACTGTCATTTATAACTTGATTTTAATGTGTCACAAAATGACTCGTAGTGTAAAACCCTCAGTTATGGTAAATGGAGAAGACATTTTGTTACGTATGTAACTATAATTCATTTGAACACTGATCAAGTCTGTTTTCACTGAATATTAACTTTTATTGTGTATTTAAATTCTTTACCTTTAACATAAAGCTTGATGTCTCTGTATTCCTTCTCAGTCCTGCACCTGTAGTCTACAGCATCCTCTTCTCTCAGGTCAGATATGAACAGAGACAGATTACCAGGAGAAATGTGATTAAACAGCTGAACTCTGCCACGGTAGTGTTCATCATTTAACACTTCTGTCGGAGATTGTATTCTGTAGCTCCACCAGGTGAATATCTGAGGTTTGGTGTTCAGGTCAGAGCAGGAGCAGGGTAACAGCACTGAACCACCTTTGTATCCTGTGATATCTACAGGTTTATCACCAGAGAGAGAACAGCCTACAGAAACAAACATACAAAAACTCACAATTTACTGAATACAATATGAAGTACAACATTTCAAAATTATATTTTATGAAAATACATATGCTTCAGTACATTTAATCCCTAATCTCTAGTTTCTCAGCCCAGTTCCTAACTACTGTGTGTGTTACACTATCTTGTGATCATGTGTGTATTTTTTCTTTTAAATCCCAGAGAGTCACTTGTAGTTAAACAGCTGTGATTAGACACCATGTTACAACTACATCTGAAAATAAAGACCACTTGGAGAGAGTAATACTACACAATGTACAGATTTCTTTAAACTGATCAGTTTCTATTTGTTACAATTACTTTCACACATTTCTCAATACTATGTTCACTTAAAAAAAAAATCCTCACACAGTTGTCTTTACCAGCGTGCAGCTCAGTACAGCAGATAACCTCACATCCATAATGTACTGTCATGGGTGTAGATTTGGTTTGAATATTGGGGGGTTTAAGTGTGAATGTGTATGCTTCCCAATATTTTTAATTAAATAAAAATAATAATAATAAATAGAAACAGCTTTGTTATATCTGCAGTGTCATTACATAATTATCCTCTGCTTATCTATCTATCTAGTCATCCACCTATCTATCTGATCTATAGAAGGATGAGCGCATTGGAGTGGTTGTGCTGCACGCCGGGACGAACGACACCAGGCTGCGGCAGTCGGAGGTTCTGAAGAGGGACTTCTCCAGCCTGATCGAGACGGTGCGAGGCAGATCACCCACAGCGAAGATCATCGTCTCTGGACCTCTTCCCACATTCAGACGTGGAGCAGAAAAGTTCAGTAGACTTCTCGCTTTAAATGAATGGTTAGTCTCTTGGTGTAATAAGCAGAATCTAGTGTTTGTTAATAACTGGAATCTGTTCTGGCAGCGTCCTAGGTTGTTTCGTCCTGATGGCCTGCACCCCAGCAGCATTGGAGCGGAACTGCTGTCCGACAACATCTCCAAGGCGCTTCACTCCAAGTGACTGTCTACCGTAAGTACATCTTCTGACAATAAGAGTCAGTATAATCAATGATCAATGAGTAGTCCATCAACAGTAATACATACTATAGAGACTGTGTCTGTTCCCCGAGCTATACAAATACATAGAAAATCTCGGAAAGTCTGTCTTCGTAACCTAATTAACATAAAATTAAATCATATTGAATGCACAGCCAGCACTTTTAATCTGAAGCTAGGACTATTAAACATTAGATCTCTTATGTCTAAGGCTCTTATTGTCAACGACATCATTACTGACATTAATGAGTACGTAGCATTAAACGAAGCCAGTCCTCCTGGATACAGTTATGTACATCAGCCTCGTTCAACTGGTAGAGGTGGAGGTGTTGGTCTTATCCATAGTCAAAATCTAGTCGTCACACAAAAACATAGTCATAAGTTTAATTCTTTTGAAATTCTTTATACCAGTGTAAATTACGCAGCCACAAAAAGCCCCCGGTCCATATACTGAATTTCTTAGTGAATTTGCAGACTTTGTTTGAAACCTGGTTGTGTCTGTAAATAAAGCATTAATCGTCGGAGATTTTAATATTCATTTTGATAACCTGGAGGACCCTCTGAGAACAGCGGTTTTGTCCATCTTAGATTCAGTAGGGATTAATCAGAACGTAATCGGGCCTACTCATAATGGTGGTCACACTCTTGACCTCATACTAACATACGGACTAAGTATAGAAAATATTGTAATTTTTCCGCAGTCTGCAAAAAACGCACATTCACATCAGCTACTGCAGCGAGTTTCATAAATAACCTACCAGAGCCATCAATTAGATTTGGATCAGCGCCTGATCCAGTAGAACTCGATCAGGCAACTGAAAGCTTGGAGTCAACACTCCGCTGCACACTAGATAGAGTGGCTCCACTCAAAAGAAAAATAATTAGAGAAAAAAAATTAGCACCCTGGTATAACGATCAAACGCGATCCTTAAAACAGAAATCTAGACAATTAGAATGTAAATGGCGCCAAACCAAGCTGGTGATATTTCAGACAGCATGGAAGGGCATGGAAGAGCCTACTGAAATATAGGAAATCTCTTACCGATGAAATATAGGAAATCTCTTGCCTAAAAAGATCTATTTCTCCACCTTAATAGGAGACAACCAAAACAATTCCAGATTCCTCTTCAACACGGTAGCAAAACTAACTAGGAATAAAACCACTACAGAGAGAAACACTCAATCACTACATAGCAGTGATGATTTCATAAAATGATCATTTATAAAATTGAAAATTTTAGATGTGAGATAAAGGCCATTAAATTACAACCGGTTAGTAATATAACAAACCCATTAGATGACAATGTGGCAATATCGGATCAATGTTTAAAGTGTTATGCTCCGCTTATAGAGACCGAACTAGCTACACTAATCTCATCAGCCAATTCATCAACTTGCATACTAGATCCCGTACCTACATGTTTGTTTAAACAGATTTGTCCAGGAGTAATTAAGTCACTTTTAAATATAGTAAATTCTTCCCTAATCACTGGCTATGTACCTAAATCTCTTAAATTAGCAGTTATTAAACCATTGATACAAAAAAACCTATTATTATGACAAATTATTCGTAAACATGGAATTAGCTTCCACTGTTATGCTGATGATACACAGCTGTATGTTTCAGCGAAGCCAGAGGACAGACAGAAGCTTAGTAAAGTCGAGGATTGTGTAAAGGACATTAGACGATGGATGTTAACAAACTTCCTTTTACTTAATTCTGATAAAACAGAAATACTTTTATTAGGCCCACGTGTAGCTAGAAGTAATCTTCCTGACTACACAGTAACTCTGGATGGTCTTTCTGTTTCATCGTGTACAGCAGTTAAAGACCTCGGAGTGATTATTGACTCCAGTCTATCATTTGATGCTCATGTAGATAATATTACTAAGATAGTTTTCTTTCATCTCAGAAATATTTCTAAGATAAGAAACATATTGTCACTACATGATGCAGAAATACTGGTTCATGCATTCATCACATCTAGATTAGATTACTGTAATGCCTTACTGTCTGGATGTTCCAGTAAGAATATATATAAGCTCCAGTTAGTCCAGAATGCAGCTGCTAGAGTCCTTACTAGAACTAGAAGATACGACCACAGTAGTTATATCATACACTTTCTGTCAAAGTGATGATTAATGACCCTATGTGTTGGTAATTTATGACCCCCTGTAATTCCCTGACTTATATTCCCTGGTGAGGGGGTAACCCTTATCGGTCGTATCAGCTAATCAATCTGTCTCCTTTGTGTCTGGACATTGGGGGACAGGGGGTGTGTGGGGGAATAGTCCCCCTTCCAGCAAAAGGGGGGGTTTATGTTAATGAGTTTGGTTTTTTGGCGGGATGAAATACGTCTGAAAAGGAAAAATATTTTTAATATGGGGATATGCTTGTGTTACTGTGTGGATTTATTTAGTTTCTGTAAACACACTGTTAGAAAAGCATGATGTTTGAATGTGTACATATAGGAGTAGAATATTTATTTTGTGAAAATGATGAAAACAAATGTTGATTACGTTTTTAAGGATCCCTGCTTACCTTTGAATAAAAAGTTTAGGAGTTAAAGGAAAGTTTTAAAAAAAAAAGAATGTGTTTAAAAGAGTCGTATATGTTACATACATTCTAACCACAAACCTTGTGTAAAAATAGTGAAAAGAGCAGTTTAAAAGAATAGCGCCGTATTACATGACTTCTAAACAAAGATCCTTAAAATCTTAAAATGTTAAAGTGTCATCTAAAAAGAATCGTTAATGTTTAAACTAGAGGGCTAAGTATTTTCCAGAGATGTATTCCATTCGGGTGTAAAAATTGGTATGAAGTAAATAAATAAATAAATACAAATAAAATTTAATTGAATTGAACTATCAATCTATCATCCATATATCATTTATAAGCATTTATGGTCAAATGATTGTTTCATTAAAACAAATTACACAGGACATACGAGTCCAAATGAATGCAGACTGTAACTGATTGAAACTTACACATCATTTAGTGTGAACAAACTTCTTGTTGATAATAAAGTTGAATTTTTAAAATAAAATTTAAATAACATAACTCAAGACAGTTTTCGTCAACTTGTTATATTGATATTTATGACTAAATTAAAATGAATTATCTAGCTAGCTACAATATATGTGGAGTGTCATTAGCTAGATCAAGCATCCATCATTAGAAATCAAGCATTGTGCTCTGAGGAAATAGTTGGGCGATAACAACTTGCACAACGGGGCGCGAATTTTTGTATTTTTATCTGATTTATTTTGACAAACTAACAAGTGATTTGGAAAACCAATAATGTTTGAAAATAAATGACTTCCACATACGTTTCAGTTTATAATGGAATAAATATTCGGGGTTTTAATCGCTAGTTCTGATTATTGAAGTGGTTTTCTACTCCCTCCCTCCCTCCCATCCCCCCAAAACTGCAGTCCTGTATAACCATCAGAACACTTCATACACGCCACAAATCCAACTCATTTAACCAAAATACGCAGCAGTCTCTCTCAACAACATACACCTGAGTATACCCGAAATACACCCTGGATTGTATGTCAGTCAATTGCACGAACCACACACACACACACACACACACACAAAAAAAAAAAAAAAAAAAAGAAAAAAAAAAAAGAGAAGAGATAGTTTGTATGGTACATATCATTAATTGGTTTTGACAGTTCTCCGTCAAAGGCCACTATCAATTATAGTGATCTTGGCAGGTCAAAGTTCATCATCATCAATTATTATCAATTATAATTTTGTTGGCAGGTCATCATCATCATCAAATATAATTATGTTGAATCCAGTTCCAGTATAATCCCAGACACACACTACAAGTTTTTTAAAAATTGTATTCATACATAGTATGATCATGTGCATTCCACACACACACACACACACACACACACACACACACACACACACACACACACACACACACACACACACACACATATATATATATAAGGCTGATGAAATAATAAATAATGAATTTCCATACACATCCAACCAAAAATATGACACGTTGGGAAGATTAGAATAAAATGAAATCATGAAAGATTCAATATTGGGTAATGTCATACGGATGTACAGCCGGAAATTTTTTTGATGCACAAAAGGAACCGTTTTGCTTTTCAAGTTCTCGGTCCCTGGTAACAATCATTGGAGCAGTGCTATGAGAGTGTAACTTTTAATAAGGGGTGACTGGAAAAGTTCCGAAAATGATGCAAGGCTTTTGACTACATTGTTAGAATGGACATGTTTTCCTGATGCGTACATCCTGACCAATCAGATCAAAAGACATCTGTTTAAACATTTAGGCCATAGCTAATTTATAATTACCAGTAGCAAACTTTAAATCTGGTTCCGGTGCAATCCCACACACACAAGTTCTTTCACATATATTGTATTCATACATAGTATGGTCATGTGCATTCCCACGCCGATATCCCCTGTCTAGACTAATCTCACGGTGGATTCCTCCTTACCTCCTTACCTCATCAGGAAGAAAAAAATCCACTATTATATATTCATAAAAAAATGTAAACTGTGAATAAGACGTAATGCAGGAAGTGAAGATGGTCACTGACAGAGAGACAGCAGAAAAAAGGTGTGAAATTCACACACATCTATTTACAGCTAAGACCAGAATGAAAAAGTGACGCACAAGTTACAGGGAAAAGAACTTTTCTATTACACTTTATATGAGTTATTGTAGATACATTCACTAAGACAGAGATTGTGACATGTAATTCAGAAAATGTGTAAAAACATACACTGTAAGTATTAAAGGGATGTAAAATAATCTCACTGTAGATTCCTCCTTATTCATTCACCCACCCTCTCTTCATCAGTACATTTTAGACTGAAGTTAATCAGGAAGAAAACATCCACATGATCAAAGCTGAACAGGTCTAAATAAGGAGATTATAACACAAGGGCATGACGTGTATGTTTATCTTGTGTATAAAGATTACTGCTGTCTTTGGACAATTTGGTTGTTCAGGAACAGGGCTGAACTACGGCCTACTGTAAACCCAGTCTGGACAGAAACCACATGAACTAAAACACAAAGCAGCTGAACTAAGAACTGACTAATATCCTCTCTCCTTTCTGTAATAGAAAATAGAAAATAACTTCACTCACCTGCAGTGACGTGAAACACAACAGACAAAAGATACAAGCACTTCATCATTACTGATTCTTCTGCACACACACACCAGTCCCTCAAAGTGACACACACACACACTGTCACACTGCCTGAGTGTCTCTCTGTTATATAGTGTGATTATCAGGAAACCACAACAACCGCTGTCTCATTTCTCATTTTTTCAAAATCTCTTTCGTCACGCTTTCCATGACTTAATTTCTATTTTATATGTAGTATTAATATTTATTTATATTTTATCTCATGTGGTGATTTTATCTTACTTTATAGTATCATCATTATCTTTCATCATAATTTTTTAGTTTAATTAATTATTTATTCTTCCTAGGTCTTTGATTATAGAGCTACGGCTAAGCGACTAAGTAGCGACATCTTGTGCCATAAAGCTGCTACTACAGCTGGTTAACAGATAATTGCTCATTAGAGATCTAAATCTACATCCAGATTTCCGCCTAGCGACAAATAGAAAAAATAAAAAGAGTCATCAAACCTAATCATCACAGCCAAGCTGTCGCATTTCTTTTAAGACGTTTGGCTTCTAGTACTTTTGCCCCTGAGATATTGTGGCTTTCCCTTGCTGGGCTTTATTTCTACAACTAATCAGTAGAGATCCATCTTCCTTCCATCATCCAGATTACTCCTTCTTCAGGGTCACGGGGAACCTGGAGCCTATCCCAGGGAGCATCGGGCACAAGGCGGGGTACACAATGGACCGGGTGCCAGTCCATCGCAGGGCACAATCACATGCACACTCACACACCCATTCATACACTTCGGACACTTTTGACACGCCAATCAGCCAATCAGCCTACAATGCATGTCTCTGGACTGCTGGAGGAAACCAGAGTACCTGGAGAGGGAACCCTCACACACATGGCAGGAATCGAACTGCGGACCCTGGAACTTGCTAACCAACTAAGCCACCGGACTCCACTCACCAAACCTTGTCCCTTCTTTAGATAATGTTATGATTAATTTGTGTTCCTCTTCCTGTTTTTTTCCTAAGCTAACACTTTGCTCACTATCTGTTTCCTCTGTGTTAGACATCCTCTTTTACTTTTTTTTGTTTTCTTGATCTTACTCTGTGAGTTTTTAAAAAGTGAATTCAGTAATGATAAATGCATGTAACTAATTGTAAGGGGAAAAAACGGTAACAAATTGCAAGGAGTATTAGGAAAAATTCACAAAAGCTAGGTTAGAAATACACATTTATTCCAGTCAGATTCATCGATTCTCATTCTTTGATTTTTACCCGAACTCAGCAGACTTTAAAAGTCACAAACCAGATCAGATATAGGAGTCTTCTTACACAAAACAGGATGATGATAAAAGCCTTCTACATTCATTTCTTATTCTGATATAAGTATGATACACATCAGATATAAAATGATGCGTACGCTCTGAATACTTCTGCAAGATTATCCATCAGAAATTTTTAATGATTAACACACAAAGTAAATGAGGAACTATACCCTTAGCTAACATAAGTAAATGTAATGCAATACTCTGGAAACCCCGCCCCCTTTCCCCCATACATGCATATATCTTAATCTGCTATTTACTTGAAAAAACCAACAAACAAACAAAAACAAGAACAACAAATTGGGGGAAAATGTGCTTACCATGGTGTGTATTTAATAAATGTTTTCATCATTATTATATAATATCTGAGAGTGTATCTATGTATATTTACTGTGGATTAGTTTGTTAGAATGCTGGCATATTCAGTGTTGTCTCCAGCGTTGATCTGGACCCGCGCTGCTCCGGCTGTGTTCATGTGGGTTACAGTAGAGTAAGTAACTTCAGGTTCAGTCTGTGGAGAGACAGAGTAAGAAAGTTATACATATAACACACACACACACACACACACACACACACACTCACCAATTTCTTTTGACTCCAAGAAGCAAGTAAAATCATATAAAGAAACAAATCTCCAAATCTGATTTCTTTCTTTACACCATGTGTTGTTCTGATAGAAGCAGCAGAAGATATTTTCCTATAACTCACTGTTCAGTGAAAGCATGTGTGTTTCATGTGTGTTACCTGCAGTGTATCACAAATACAACTACATCTCTAAAGGTAGAAACAAATCTGCTATAACTGTTATTGTAGAAGCCGTGCAGAATTAAATGGAGATTAAATTAGAAATACAGTAGGACTCAAAGACTTAAAGATGCTACATAATAATAACAATGCAGCTGAGCTCCGACCTGCATGTACACTAACCTGATCCTTCTGCTTAACTTCACAGTCCAGACGTCCTTCAGTAATCACGTTCTCCACATCTTCCTCCTAAAGTGAAAAGACCTCAGAAATCACACCTCTAGTGGAAACTACACAATTTCATTTTCCTTATCCAGAGACACTTACAGAAGTGCTGCTGCTTCTACAGGTTTCAGTTCATCAATCTCAGAACTGTTTTGTGTGTGTGTGTGTATGTGTGTGTGTGTGTGTGTGTGTGTGTGTGTGTGTGTGTGTGTGCGTGTGTGCGTGCTTGTGTATGCGTGTGTGTGTGTGTGTGTGTGTGTGTGTGTGTGTGTGTGTGTGAGTGTGCGTGTGTGTGGGTGTGTGTGTGTGTATGTTGTACCTTTGCGTCTCCAACAAATAAATGCCACTACACCGGGTATCACCAACAATACAACTGCCACAATGATGAAAACTGTCAAATAAAACACACCAACATGTTAATAAATGTAATAATACTGATGTGTATTTTAATTGATAATTAAAAATTTGGCACCTAGAAGGAGGTTTGGTTGATCTTGTTTTACGTTGTTGATGCATGTGTAGAGTTTGTTGTTTTACTGTGAGGCGGTTCTGATGGAGGTGTTTTGTCTGTTTTCCTCGAGTGTGTTGAAGTTTCTCTTCTTCCTACTGAAAAGACAAAACTTATTAAAACTAATAACTGTTTTATCACTGTTAGTAATGACACACATGACACTGGAGTAAAACATGCTCACAGTCATTAATGAAAAATTGTACATTTCTTCTGACTCTCAAAAGCATTAGGCAGTGTAGTCACTCCCTCGTACAGACTTTATTAACTTTAATATCTGTTTTGATTATTTTATTTCAGCTAATGATGGAAACAATGGAAAACAATACTTCCAGTTAATATACTTCATTTACTTTACCTTGCTTTAAAACATACTTATTTACATACATGTTTATGGCATGTACCTTATCTTATAAATAAAGGTAACACATTACTTAAGGGACATCTTCATAGGGCTACATGACACCTACATAAACCCTTCATAACAACTGACATGAACCTAAATAAATATTTATAAAGACATGTATTTAAAAGACTTCCTAAAGCATCAGCTGATGTACAGACTGTGTTTATCAATGTTAATGTTAAGTTGATATAACACCTAGTCTAGTGACAGATTTCTGTAGACATTAAATGGTGTTATGACGTTTTCCAGGTTGACTTTCTTTAGATCATTATGTAAAGTGTGTTATGTAGATTTTCTCTGACTGTCAATTAGAGTGAGTTTGGTTTTAATGTTTCATGTCATATTAATATTAATTGTGATGTATCAGATATACGTACCAAAAAGTTACATTTATTTACCTTAACATTAACACTGATAAAACATGGTGACACTGACACCTACTGAAGCCTTTATAAATGTTTATGTAGACTTATGTCAGTTGTAATGAAGGAATTATACAGGTGTCATGTAGCTCTATAAACACTACAGTGTTACCAAAATAAATCATAGATTATTATTAGTAATTTTAGTGTTGGTTTATTATTAAATGTTCACATGTGACAATATATTGCTCACAGCTGATGGTGAGAGCAAGTCATGTGAAAACAAGTCATGAGGTTGAAGGAATTGTCCAGTTTGTCATTAAGAGTTTTATTTAAACACACAGGGTCAGTAGTGGAACATCATCAGCTGGACTCAAACCCTAATCTCTAGTTTCTCAGCCCAGTTCCTAACTACTGTGTGTGTTACACTATCTTGTGATCATGTGTGTGTTTTTCTTTTAAATCCCAGAGAGTCACTTGTAGTTAAACAGCTGTGATTAGACACCATGTTACAACTACATCTGAAAATAAAGACCACTTGGAGAGAGTAATACTACACAATGTGCAGATTTCTTTAAACTGATCAGCTTCTGTTTTTTACAATTACTTACACACATTTCTCAATACTATGTAGACTAAAAAAAAATCCTCACACAGTTGGCTTTACCAGCGTGCAGCTCAGTACAGCAGATAACCTCACATCCATAATGTACTATAATAACATATACATAACACTTTTAGGAGTATTTTAGGTGTATTTTAGGAGGTGGGAGGAAACCAGAGAACCCGAAGGAAACCCACATGGACATGGGGAGAACAAGCACAGAAACTCCACACAGACAGAAGACCGAGCTCAGGACTGAAGCGGGGACCCTGGAGCTGTGAGGAGACAACGCTACCCACTGCATCACCACACTGCTCATAGATCCACAGAGTTCCCCTTTTGTATAGATGGTAATGAATAAAAAACAGAACAGCGGTGGATCCAAATTAGAAATCAGCTGTGATTATTTATTTAGTTGTTTGTTTGTTTACTTTAACAAAAAATATTTTATTATTATAAAAAGTACCACTTTAATAGGATTTGCACTTGTATTTGTGGTGAAATTAGTTTCCCCGTGAGTCGTTTTGACTGACCCGGTTATTGATTAGGGGGCGTGTCCTGGTTAGTATTTAAGGAAGTGGTTTTCGACTGACAGGTAGTTCGTTCAGTCAGTGAAAGGACTTCCTGGTTAGTGACGTGGGATACCGGTATCTTTGGTGTGCGTGTAGGTGAAACCGCTGGTTCAACAGGTAAGCACTGCTTGTTTTCCTATTTGTTTAAATGACTCTCTTTGAGGTAGAATCTTAGCTGTTTGTTCGGTTGTGGGTTTTAGTGCGGTTGGTATCTGCTTTGGAAACTCGCATGCATTACGTCCAGTGGACCGCAATGCAAGAAACTTGTTGGTGTCAGGTAGGCGATTATGCTCAACATACTATTCCGGCCTCTCTGCTTCGTCACATATCTAACGTTGTTGTCTGCTTTAATTTGCTATCAGCAGTAGAGTGGTGAGTGTGTTGTCTCTCCTCCTCATACCTGTAAGTGGAGAATAGGATCACCAGCTCTGAGGTATGTATGTTAAAGCAACGCTGTGCAGTCTATTTTTAGAACAAGCTGCTAATCGTAATTTTAGCTTTTGTTGTGCTTTACAGAGTGACCTATATACTGGCTATACTCATCGGCTGTTCCCACGTCCTAAGAGACTGCTGTTTTGTCTCCTTTTTAGTAATGTCATGTTTAATTATTAGGATTTCCGTTTGTTTGTGATCTTTCTAGCCACTGGCTTTGGCTGGTGCTAGGACTTTTGTTTTGTTTGTTTTAATGCATGCTTGGGCTATGCAGTGCCGTGTCGCCGTTTCTCTGGCCTAACCTGCATGCACTTTGTACTTTTATTTGTTGGTTGTGGGATAAACCCCGCTCTGCTTGTGTTACTACTCTGCTTGTTGTGTGTGTGTATGTTGTGTGTGTGGGTGTGTATGCATGTTGGTGTACGATCCCAATGCTGTGGCCAGGGATGTCTGTCCCATTTTGACCATTGATCCGTGTGGAGCTGGAGCACCAAACCTGCTGCTCAAGATAAGTAGCTATTTGTAGTACTGCTAGCATACCTGGCTTGTAAGATCAACCACTCTGTTAATCAGTGCTTGTGTTTCCTCTTTCCCGTTGGCGGACAGGAGCAGTGTCGCGTGAGCCGGAGGGACTGAGTTCGTGGTGGAGGTTTTCACTTTCCCTTGCTGTGTGCACATTGAGGTGTCTTTTGTTTTGGATTGTAGTGTTTCTCTCACGCATGGTGTATTTTCTGGACCCCCTCCCCTCTGTCTTGTAGTGGTCCGGCTCGCTGTGGTAAGCATTTCCCCTGTTCTAGTTACCCCTCCCCTGAGACCAGGTCACTCGCCCAATAGCAAGGTGCTAGTCAACCCCATAGCTACAGTGCTTATATAGCAGCCCCCTGGTCACTGTGTTGGTGGGACCTCTCCGTCAGAGTGTCAATTGTATGGTCATGTTTTACCGTGCAACGGTAACAATGTGTCTTGTTGGAATAAAAATTGTTGATGTAACGCATGTCTCCGGCTCCTTGGGTTTCACGAACCTGTGTGCTCGAATTACCCTCAGGGGTTAGTCTAGTTTAGTTTCTTGTCCTGGGGGCCGGCCTCCCGTCCCCTAGGTGGCGTAGTTGATGCAACAAATCCTCAGATTCACCTTGTTCCTGCCACATATTGATCAATACGTAAACATGTGGGAAAATCAGCTGTAGATACACAGAGTTTTGTTGGAGTTTGTGTGAGAAAAGAATTCATGAATTTTGAAAGCTGAAGTTATTCAATACTTTTTGTGTGAAAGCACTGAAAAGTGATACACAGTTCAGTCACATAGACCGCTGATGTGTTAACTGTGTGAAGAGTATTGATGATTGCACTGAACTAAATGTAAAAACTATAAGGCGTAATGCAGGAAGTGAAGATGGTCACTGACAGAGGGAGAGCAGAAGAAGGTGTGAAATTCACACGCATCTATTTACAGTCCAAAAGAGAAGGAGAAATGACGCACATTACAAGTTATAGATTATAAATTATAAACACAAATTATAAACTTCATACACGCCTCAAAATCATCTCATTCTACCAGAACACAAGCAAAGTCTCTCAACAAGAACGCTTTATCACTCACAACACAATGACTTTTAGCAGGGAGTAGATCCAAAATGCAGAAAAAATTTAACCATAGAAAATAACAAATATGTAAATTTAACCCCCCTACACACACACACCCCTCTCCACACACACGCGCGCACACACACCCACCCACATACTCACACACCCACCCACATACTCACACTCATACTTAGGGGCAGGTTATCTTCGGCAGTCCACCTACTGGAGTGTTTTTTGGATTTAAAAATATAATTATTATTTTTTTCATTATTAGTTTTTTTTAAGTAACACTTTCTTTATTGTTTGATCTGGATAAAAATGGAGCTGATTATTTTTGGAAAACATGATGTAAACATGCAGAAAAATAAGCTACAGATACATGCAGGGGCGTAGACATCATTACAGATGTGCTGGAGAACAGAATGTCAAGGGTATTTTTTCTGACCTTTGTCTAATTGATGAGTTTTATCTCTTCTTTCTCTAAATTGGCTTAATATGCATTTGATGATTCTGTATATACAGTGGTGTGAAAAAGTGTTTGCCCCCTTCCTCATTTCCTGTTCCTTTGCATGTTTGTCACACTTAAGTGTTTCGGAACATCAGACCAATTTAAACAATAGTCAAGGACAACACAAGTAAACACAAAATGCAATTTGTAAATGAAGGTGTTTATTATTAAAGGTGAAAAAAAAATCCAAACCATCATGGCCCTGTGTGAAAAAGTGATTGCCCCCCTTGTTAAAACATACTATAACTGTGGTTGTCCACACCTGAGTTCAATTTCTCTAGCCACACCCAGGCCTGATTATTGCCACACCTGTTCACAATCAAGGCATCACTTAAATAGGAGCTGCTTGACACAGTAAGGTCCACCAGAAGATCCTTAAAAGCTACACATCATGCCGAGACCCAAAGAAATTCAGGAACAATTGAGAAAGAAAGTAATTGAGATCTATCAGTCTGGAAAGGGTTATAAAGCCATTTCCAAAGCTTTGGGAATCCAGCGAACCACAGTGAGAGCCATTATCCACAAATGGCGAAGACATGGAACAGTGGTGAACCTTCCCAGGAGTGGCCGGCCGCCCAAAATTACCCCAAGAGCGCAGCGACGACTCATTCAAGAGGTCACAAAAGACCCCACAACAACATCCAAAGAACTGCAGGCCTCACTTGCCTCAGTTAAGGTCAGCGTTCATGCCTCCACCATCAGGAAATGACTGGGCAAAAATGGCCTGCATGGCAGAGTTCCAAGGAGAAAACCACTGCTGAGCAAAAGAACATCAAAGCTCGTCTCAATTTCTCCACAACACATCTTGATGATCCCCAAGACTTTTGGGACAACATTCTGTGGACCGATGAGACAAAAGTGGAACTCTTTGGAAGGTGTGTGTCCAAGTATATCTGGGGTAGAAGGAACACTGCATTTCATAAAAAGAACATTATACCAACAGTAAAATATGGTGGTGGTAGTGTAATGGTCTGGGGCTGTTTTGCTGCTTCAGGACCTGGAAGACTTGCCGTGATAAAAGGAACTATGAATTCTGCTGTCTACCAAGAGATCTTGAAGGAGAATGTCCGACCATCTGTTCGTGTACTCAAGCTGAAACAAACTTGGGTTCTGCAGCAGGACAATGATCCTAAACACACCAGCAAGTCCACCACCGAATGGCTGAAGAAAAACAAAATGAAGACTTTGGAGTGGCCTAGCCAAAGTCCTGACCTGAATCCTATTGAGATGTTGTGGTATGACCTTAAAAAGGCCGTTCATGCTCGAAAACCCTCTCTAATGTAACTGAATTAGGACAATTCTGCAAAGATGAGTGGGCCAAAATTCCTCCAGGACGCTGTAAAGAAGCCTCATTGCATTGCTCATCGCACGCTTGGTTGCAGTTGTTGCTGCTAAGGGTGGCCCAACCAGTTATTAGGTTTAGGGGGCAATCACTTTTTCACACAGGGCCATGATGGTTTGGATTTTTTTTCACCTTTAATAATAAACACCTTAATTTACAAATTGCAGTTTGTGTTTACTTGTGTTGTCCTTGACTATTGTTTAAATTGGTTTGATGTTCCGAAACACTTAAGTGTGACAAACATGCAAAGGAACAGGAAATGAGGAAGGGGGCAAACACTTTTTCACACCACTATGTTATGTTATATTGTATATTGCACTACATTATTTAAATATTGCAAATTGTGTATAGTGTACATTGTATTGCAGATACATATCACATAGTATATAACACATCTATAGTCCACAGTTCAGAAAAGAAATAACTCAAACCACACTGATACAAAGAGACTGTAAGTGAATTAAACTAACAGACATGTCACTGTAAGGAGATCTTATATCAGTACAATAACATGTTATATCAACAACAACATGCAATCAATTTTGGGTTTTTTTGGGTCAAGCTCTTTGTTTTTGTGTGGGACTGCTGGTAGACTTAATATTACCATCCAATCTTGCTAATTATTCATCAATGGAAATAGGCAGCATTTAAAAAAAATATGTAGGAAATTATTCATCATTGTGCAACACGAATAGCACACGCCAAAACAACTTACACTGCTCCATTTAGGAAAAATAAAAAAAGAGAATGGTTTGTTTTTTTTCCACTTTGAGCTCATGACGGCTGAGCGCTCAGCGTGGGTGTGAACATGGGCGTGACATGTGACTTAAGTGACCAATTTTCATGGCAACATCAGGTCACATAAAGACTTTTAGACACGTACACATATAGAAATAAATAAATAAATTGGCCATGACCAGTGAAAAGTGCAGGGGAAGAATTTACATTTTATTAAAATTGTGGGGGACACGTCCCCTGCGTCCCCTGTGGATTCTACACCCATGGATACACAGAGTTTTGATGATATTTGAGTGAGAAAAGAATTCATTAATTTTGAAAGCTGAGGTTATTCAATACTTTTGTGTCAAAGCACTGAAAAGTGATACACAGTTCAGTCACATAGACCGCTGATGTGAGTTTTGAAAATGAGAACACAGGATTGATAAATTCATGTAAGAAAAAAAACCTATAAATAAGACATATTGCAGGAAGTGAAGATGGTCACTGACAGAGAGACAGCAGAAAAAGGTGTGAAATTCACACACATCTATTTACAGCTAAGACCAGAATGAAGAAGTGATGCACAAGTTACAGGAAAATAACTTTTCTATTACACTTTATATGAGTTATTATAGATACATTCACGAAAAGAGAGTTTCAGAGATGTAATTCAGTAAATAAATGTAATAATACAGATGTTTTTTTTTTTTTTTCATTGCTTATGAAAAGTTTTGGTACCTAGAGGGAGGCTGCTGTGTGTTTGCTGTTTACCTTGTTCCAGTGTTGTTGAGGATGATGCAGGTGGAGAGTTTGTTGTTGTACTCTGAGCGGTTCTGATGAAGGTTTTGTGTCTGTTTTCCTCGAAGTGTGTTGAAGTTTCTCTTCTTCCTGAAAAACTTCATATTAGTTTGAATGTAAACATTGTTTTTCATAATATTACAGTTGGACTTTTGTATGAGAAAACTATACTCAGTATCCTGTTATTTGTTATTTATCTTAAGCTAAATCACAAGAACTTATATTCTTGTTGAAACATGTCAGTAATAAATATAACAGGATAGTAAGAACTGGTGGAGCCCATGGTGGAGGTTGTGCTAGAGAGCTGTGCCCATCACAGGTTGCCATCGTATCAGCGGTTCTGATCAAGAAACAGATTACTCTCACCCTGTTCAAGCTGACATCCTACACCAAGTACAGTGTAGTGGGGAAACTTTCGGTGTCAGTAAAACGACCGTCTATGAAAGTGTACAGTGGGGGAAAAAGGTATTTGATCCCCTGCTGATTTTGTACGTTTGCCCACTGACAAAGAAATGATCAGTCTATAATTTTAATGGTAGATTTATTTGAACAGTGAGAGACAGAATAACAACAAAAAAATCCAGAAAAACGCATGTCAAAAATGTTATGAATTGATTTGCATTTTAATGAGGGAAATAAGTATTTGACCCCTCTGCAAAACATGACTTAGTACTTGGTAATGACTTAGTAATTACTTTTAATTTTCAATGCCCTGGCTGAGGGAAGGAGGTTCTCACCCAAGATTTCATCGTCCCTTTGATGCGGTGAAGTTGTCCTGTCCCCTTAGCAGAAAAACACCCCCAAAGCATAATGTTTACACCTCCATGTTTGACGGTGGGGATGGTGTTCTTGGGGTCATAGGCAGCATTCCTCCTCCTCCAAACACGGCGAGTTGAATTGATACCAAAAAGCTCCATTTTGGTCTCATCTGACCACAACACTTTCACCCAGTTGTCCTCTGAATCATTCAGATGTTCATTGGCAAACTTCAGACGGGCATGTATATGTGCTTTCTTGAGCAGGGGGACCTTGCCGGCGCTGCAGGATTTCAGTCCTTCACGGCGTAGTGTGTTACCAATTGTTTTCTTGGTGACTATGATCCCAGCTGCCTTGAGATGATTGACCAGATCCTCCTGTGCAGTTCTGGGCTGATTCCTCACCGTTCTCATGATCATTACAACTGCACGAGGTGAGATCTTGCATGGAGCCCCAGGCCGAGGGAGATTGACAGTTCTTTTGTGTTTCTTCCATTTGCGAATAATCTCACCAACGGTTTCCACCTTCTCACCAAGCTGCTTGGCAATGGTCTTGTAGCCCATTCCAGACTTGTGTAGGTCTACAATCTTGTCCCTGAGATTTTTGGAGAGCTCTTTGGTCTTGGCCATGGTGGAGAGTTTGGAATCTGATTGATTGATTGCTTCTGTGGACAGGTGTCTTTTATACAGGTAACAAGCTGAGATTAGGAGCACTCCCTTTAAAGACACCTGGGAGCCAGAAATCTGTCTGATTGAGAGGGGGTCAAATACTTATTTCCCTCATTAAATTGCAAATCAATTCATAACATTTTTGACATGTGTTTTTCTGGATTTTTTTTGTTGTTATTCTGTCTCTCACTGTTCAAATAAATCTACCATTAAAATTATAGACTGATCATTTCTTTGTCAGTGGGCAAACGTACAAAATCAGCAGGGGATCAAATACTTTTCAGCCCACTGTATATGGTGAAAGCACAGCTATTGAAGTAAAATGAATGTGGTGTTATATCAGGCTGCTGAATATAGCGGAAGCCAATGAAATTGCTTATTGTAATTTCTTGCCGCATCTTTTGTCACAGGTTTGCAGTGCGCTGGATGTCACACACATCCCTTATTCTTCCCCCGACTGATGGTTAAATTCTGTCATGTGACACTTCTGCTTTGCGTGAATGTCATTTTTCTCTACAAAAACTGTTTCCAAACAATTTTTTCGCACCATTTAAAATTTTGACAGAGATTTTGTGCTAAAGTTAAATGAACAACGATTATTTAGAAACTTGTGAAATTTTATCAATAATTTGCATTTCCATCATCTATATCAGTAAACATTTTAATGTGTTAAACCTTTCATTGCAAAAAAAAAAAAACCTTCGATGGAAACGTGGCTACTGACACCTTTTGAAGCTTTTATAAATGATTATGAGGCTTAGGTCAATTGTAATGAAGTTATTATACAGGTGTAATGTAGCTCTTTAAACAATACAATGTTACCAAAATAAATCATAGATTAGACTGAGAAATATGTCCAATCCATAATCAGTATTTACTGTCATTTATAACTTGATTTAAATTCGTCACAAAATGACTCGTAGTGTAAAACCCTCAGTTATGGTAAATGGAGAAGACATTTTGTTACGTATGTAACTATAATTCATTTGAAGACTGATCAAGTCTGATTTCACTGAATATCAACTTTGATTGTGTATTTAAATGTTTTACCTTTAACATGAAGCTTGATCTCTCTGAGTTCCTTCTCAGTGCTGCACCTGTAATCTGCCGCATCCTCTTCTCTCAGGTCAGATATGAGCAGAGACAGATTACCAGGAGAACTGTTATGAAACAGCTGAAGTCTGTCACGGTAGTGTTCATCATTTAACACTTGTGTCGCATTTCCTGTTCTGTAGCTCCACCAGGTGACTATCTGAGCTTTGCTGTGCAGGTCAGAGCAGGAGCAGGGTAACAGCACTGAACCACCTTTGTGTCCTGTGATATATACATGTTTATCACCAGAGAGAGAACAGCCTACAGAAACAAACATACAAAAACTCACAATCTACTGAATACAATATAAGTACAACATTTCAAAATTTAATTTTATGAAAATACTTATGCTTCAGTACATTTAATCCCTAATCTCTAGTTTCTCAGCCCAGTTCCTCACTTCTGTGTGTGTTACACTATCTTGTGATCATGTGTGTATTTTTCTTTTAAATCCCAGAGAGTCACTTGTAGTTAAACAGCTGTGATTAGACACCATGTTACAACTACATCTGAAAATAAAGACCACTTGGAGAGAGTAATACTACACAATGTACAGATTTCTTTAAACTGATCAGTTTCCAGTTTTTACAATTACTTACACACATTTCTCAATACTATGTTCACTTAAAAAAAAAAATCCTCACACAGTTGTCTTTACCAGCGTGCAGCTCAGTACAGCAGATAACCTCACATCCATAATGTACTGTCATGGGTGTAGATTTGGTTTGAATATTGGGGGTTGAAGTGTGAATGTGTATGCTTCACGATATTTTTAATTAAAAAAATTATAATAATAAATAGAAACAGCTTTGTTATATCTTACATAATTATCCTCTCCTTATCTATCTATCTAGCCATCCATCTATCTATCTGATCTACAGTCATGGACGAAATTATTGGCACCCCTGGAACTTTTCCAGAAAATGCACCATTTCTCCCAGAAAAGTGTTGCAATGACAAATGTTTTGGTATACACATGTTTATTCCCTTTAAGTGCATTGGAACAGCACAAAAAAGCAGAAGAAAAAAGGCAAATTTGACATAATTTTACACAAAACTCCCAAAATGGTCTGGACAAAATCATTGGCACCCTATTAAAACTGTGGGTAAATAATTTCATTTCAAGCATGTGATGTTCATTTAAACTCACCTGTGGCAAGTAACAGGTGCTGGCAATATAGAAATCAAAACTGAAGCCAGTTAGAGTGTATAAAATTTGGCTGAACCTTTGTGTTGTGTGCCTGTGTGTGCCACACCAAGCATGGAGAAGAGAAAGAAGAGCCGAGAATTGTCTGAGGACTACGTTGCGTCATCTGAATGAGAAGAAGCGCTATGGCAGGAGACCGAGGAGAACCCCACTTCTGACACAGAGGCATAAAAAAGCCAGACTGCAGTTTGCAAAAATGTACCTGAGTAAGCCTCAATCCTTCTGGGAGAACATTTTGTGGACAGATAGAGCTTTTTGGCAAAGCACGTCATTCTACTGTTTACAAAAAACGGAAAGAGGCCTACAAAGAAAAGAACACACTACCTACAGTCAAACATGGTGGAGGTTCAAGGATGTTTTGGGGTTGTTTTGCTACAGGTGAGTTTAAATGAACATCACATGCTTGAAATGAAATTATTTACCCACAGTTTTAATAGGGTGCCAACAATTTTGTCCGACCTAATATTTGAGTTTTGTGTAAAATGATGTCAAATTTGCCTTTTTCTTCTGCTTTTTGTGCTGTTCCAATGCACTTAAATGTACAAACATGTGTATACCAAAACATTTGTCATTGCAACACTTTTCTGGGAGAAATGGTGCATTTTCTGGAAAAGTTCCGGGGTACCAATAATTTCGTCCATGACTGTATCAATCTATCATCCATCTATCATTTATAAGCATTTATGGTCAAATGATTATTTCATTAAAACAAATTACACAGGACATACGAGTCCAAATGAATGCAGACTGTAACTGATTGAAACTTACACATCATTTAGTGTAAACAAACTTGTTGTTGATAATAATGGGAATTTTTTCAATCAAATTTAAATAACATAACTCAAGACAGTTTTCGTCAACTTGTTATATTGATATTTATGGCTAAATTAAAATGAATTATATAGCTAGCTACACTATATGTGGAGTGTCATTTCCTAGATCAAGCATCAAGCATTAGAAATGAAGCATTGTGCTCTGAGGAAATAGTTGAGGCGATAACAACTTGCACAATGGAGGGGATTGTAGTATTTTTATCTGATTAATTTTGACAAATTAAGAATTGATTTGTTTTCTACCTCCCTCCCTCCCTCCCATCCCCCAGAAACTGCAGTCCTGTATAAACATCAAAACACTTCATACACGCCACAAATCCAACACATTTAACCAAAATACTAGCAAAATCTTTCTCTCAACAACAAACACCTGTGTATACCAAAAATACACCCTGGATTGTACGTCAGTCAATTGGACGAACTGAGAGAGAGAGAGAGAGAGAGAGAGAGAGTTTGTATGGTACATATCATTAATTGGTTTTGACAGTTCTAGGTCAAAGGTCACTATCAATTATAGTGATCTTGGCAGGTCAAAGTTCATCATCATCATCAATTATAATCAATTATAATTATGTTGGCAGGTTAATATCCTCAAATATAATTATGTTGAATCTGTTTCCGGTGCAATCCCGCACACACACAAGTTCTTTCACATAGATTGTATTCATACATAGTATGATCATGTGCATTCCACACACACACACACACACACACACACACACACACACACATATATAAGGCTGATGAAATAATAAATAATTTCCATACACATCCAACCAAAAATGTGACACGTTGGGAAGATTAGACAGAAATGAAAGCATGAAAAGATTCATTATTGGGTAATGTCATACGGATGTACAGTGTAACTTTTAATAAGGGTGACTGGAAAAAGTTCAGAAAATGATGCAAGGCTTTTGACTATATTGTTAGAATGGACATGTTTTCCTGATGCGTACATCCTGACCAATCAGATCAAAAGATATCTGTTTAAACATTTAGGCCATAACTAATTTATAATTACCAGTAGCAAACTTTAAATCTGGTTCCGGTGCAATCCCGCACACACACAAGTTCTTTCACATATATTGTATTCATACATAGTATGGTCATGTGCATTCCCACAAATATCCCCTGTCTAGACTAATCTCACGGTAGATTCCTCCTTATTCATTCACCCACCTCATCAGGAAGAAAAAATCCACTATTATCTATTCGTAAAAAATTAAAACTGTGAATAAGACGTAATGCAGGAAGTGAAGATGGTCACTGACAGAGAGACAGCAGAAAAAGGTGTGAAATTCACACACATCTATTTACAGCTAAGACCAGAATGAAGAAGTGACGTACAGGTTACAGGAAAATAACTTTTCTATTACACTTTATATGAGTTATTATAGATACATTCATTAAGACAGAGTTGTGAGAGATGTAATTCAGTAAATTGTGAAAAACATACACTGTAAGTATTATAGGGATGTAAAATAATCTCACTGTAGATTCCTCCTTATTCATTCACCCACCTCTCTTCATCAGTACATTTTAGACTGAAGTTAATCAGGAAGAAAAAATCCACATGATCAAAGCTGAACAGGTCTAAATAAGGAGATTATAACACAAGGCATGACGTGTATGTTTATCTTGTGTATAAAGATTACTGCTGTCTTTGGACAATTTGGTTGTTCAGGAACAGGGCTGAACTACGGCCTACTGTAAACCCAGTCTGGACAGAAACCACATGAACTAAACACAAAGCAGCTGAACTAAGAACTGGCTAATATTCTCTCTCCTTTCTGTAATAGAAAATAGAAAATAACTTCACTCACCTGCAGCAACGTGAAACACAACAGACAAAAGATACAAGCACTTCATCATTACTGATTCTTCTGCACACACACCAGTCCCTCAAAGTGACACACACACACACACACACACACACTGTCACACTGCCTGAGTGTCTCTCTGTTATATAGTGTGATTATCAGGAAACCACAACAACCGCTGTCTCATTTTTTATTTTTTCAAAATCTCTTTCGTCACGCTTTCCATGACTTAATTTCTATTTTATATGTAGTATTAATATTTATTTATATTTTATCTCATGTGGTGATTTTATCTTACTTTATAGTATCATCATTATCTTTCATCATAATTTTTTAGTTTAATTAATTATTTATTCTTCCTAGGTCTTTGATTATAGAGCTACGGCTAAGCGACTAAGTAGCGACATCTTGTGCCATAAAGCTGCTACTACAGCTGGTCTACAGATAATTGCTCATTAGAGATCTAAATCTACATCCAGATTTCCGCCTAGCGACAAATCTAGCGACTTCTTGGACAAACCTTAGCGACTTTCCAAATGTCACCAGTTCTGTCCTGCAATCGCGAGGTGTTACTTTCTCCTCTCCCTGCGTCTGCTCTGTTCAGTGAGAGTCTGAGAGCCGGAGATATAACAATGTCATGGATAACGAGACGTTCCCTTCATCCCAATTTATAGGCCTAGAATTCATATGTGAATGTTTTTAGATTGCAAGATGAAAGTAATACAACATGATTTACATGTAAAATAGTCCATGTTACTACAGCCTAGTTCTCTTGTTCAAAGTAGTTCTAGTGTTCAGAAACATTTCAAAAGTCATAACAGTTATTTTTTTAAATATAAATCATAAAAGTTTTGATAGAGTCATCAAACCTAATCATCACAGCCAAGCTGTCGCATTTCTTTTAAGATGTTTGGCTTCTAGTACTTTTGCCCCTGAGATATTGTGGCTTTCCCTTGCTGGGCTTTATTTCTACAACTAATCAGTAGAGATCCATCTTCCTTCCATCATCCAGATTACTCCTTCTTCAGGGTCACGGGGAACCTGGAGCCTATCATATTGATCATCGGGCACAAGGCGGGGTACACAGTGGACAGGGTGCCAGTCCATCGCAGGGCACAATCACATGCACACTCACACACCCATTCATACACTTCGGACACTTTTGACACGCCAATCAGCCAATCAGCCTACAATGCATGTCTCTGGACTGCTGGAGGAAACCAGAGTACCTGGAGGAAACCCTCACACACATGGCAGGAATCGAACTGCGGACCCTGGAACGTGCTAACCACTAAGTCACCGGACTCCACTCACCAAACCTTGTCCCTTCTTGAGATAATGTTATGATTAATTTCTGTTCCTCTTCCTGTTTTTTTTCCCAAGCTTTTCTTTTCCTCTTTTTTTTTTTTCTCTGGGGGGCGTCTCTTCTTTTTTTTTTTTTTTTTTTTTTTTTTTTTCTGTGTGTTTTAATTTTCAGTAATGATAAATGCATGTAATTAATTGTAAGGGGGAAAAAACAAGGTAACAAATTGCAAGGAGTATTAGGAAAAATTCACTAAAGCTAGGTTAGAAATACACATTTATTCCAGTCAGATTCATCGATTCTCATTCTTTGATTTTTCCCGAATTCAGCAGACCTTAAAAGTCACAAACCAGATCAGATATAGGAGTCTTCTTACAACAAACAGGATGATGATAAAAGCCTTCTACATTCATTTCTTATTCTGATATAAGTATGATACACATAAGATATAAAATGATGCGTACGCTCTGAATACTTCTGCAAGATTATCCATCAGAAATTTTTAATGATTAACACACAAAGTAAATGAGGAACTATACCCTTAGCTAACATAAGCAAATGTAATGCAATACTCTGGAAACCCCGCCCCCTTTCCCCCATACATGCATATATCTTAATCTGCTATTTACTTGAAAAAACCAACAAACAAACAAAAACAAGAACAACAAATTGGGGAAAACGGCGGCTCTGGAAGTTGGTAGAGCGGGTTGTCCACTAACGTAGGGTTGGCGGTTGATTCGGGCGGGTGACTCCACAGCGAAGTGTCCTTGGGCAAGACACTGAACCCCACGTTGCTCCCGCTCTGCTACCATTGGTGTGAGTGTGTGTGTGAATGGGTGAATGAGACAAGTGTAAAGCACTTTGGATAAAAGCAGTAAGTGCACATTTACCATTTACAAAATTTGCTTACCATGGTGTGTATTTAATAAATGTTTCATCATTATTATATAATATCTGAGAGTGTATCTATGTATATTTACTGTGGATTAGTTTGTTATAATGCTGGCATATTCAGTGTTGTCTCCAGTGTTGATCTGGACCCGCTGCTCCGGCTGTGTTCATATGGGTTACAGTAGAGTAAGTAACTTCAGGTTCAGTCTGTGGAGAAACAAAAAAAGAAAATTATACAAACAAAACAAAAAAAAAAAAAAAAAAAAAAAACCACCAACACAAAACACCACCAACACACCAAATAAAATAAATAAAAAAAAACAAATACCCAAATATCTACTTTCTTCTTTTACACTTTTTTTTTTCTAAAGCCGAAGATGTTGTTTTCCGATAACTCGACTGTTCATGTGAAAGCATGTGTGTTTCATATGTGTGTTACCTGCAGTGTATCACAAATACAACTAAATCTCTAAAGGTAGAAACAAATCTGCTATAACTGTTATTGTAGAAGCCGTGCAGAATTAAATGGAGATTAAGTTAAGAATACAGTAGGACTCAAAGACTTAAAGATGCTACATAATAATAACAATGCAGCTGAGCTCCGACCTGCATGTACACTAACCTGATCCTTCTGCTTTACTTCACAATCCGGACGTCCTTCAGTAATCACGTTCTCTCCACATCTTCCTCCCTAAGAGAAAAGACCTCAGAAATCACACCTCTAGTGGAAACTACACAATTTCACTATTTGAAGTAATCAGGTAAAGTGTGGCAGTTTTCTTATACTGTTCTGCTTCAACTCACAACATTAACACTGAGTGATGGAAAGAACCACATTTGATTCTTTATGTTGCAGTGAAAGTATTTTACTGAAGTACTGAATAACTTGCTGTGATGTGATTCCCAAAAGGAAATATGTGGAAATTGTACTGGGGGAAAAACCTCCAAAAATCACAAATCAGATATCAATCTGTGTGTGTGTGTGTGTGTGTGAGAGAGTGTGTGTGTTGTACCTGTACGTCTCCAACAAATAAATGCCACTGCACCGGCTATCACCAACAATAAAACTGCCAGAATGCCAAAAACTGTAATAAAACATACAAAAATATTAATAAATTTAAAAATAGAGATGTGTTTTTTCATAGCTGATGAAAAGTTTTGGTACCTAGAGGGAGCTGCTGTGTGTTTGCTGTTTATCTTGTTCCAGTGTTGTTGAGGATGAGGCAGGTGGAGAGTTTGTTGTTTTACTCTGAGGCGGTTCTTTTTTTGTTTCATTTTTTTTTTCATCTGAAGTTGAATTTTTATCTAACATTTCTACTGAACATTTCTGCTAAACATTTCTAATGACCATTTCCATTTCTGCTAACCTGTTGATGCAGGTGGAGAGATTGTTGTTGTACTCTGAGGCGGTTCTGATGGAGGTGTTGTGTCTGTTTTCCTCGAGTGTGTTGAAGTTTCTCCTCTTCCTACAGAAAAGACAAAACTTATTAAAACTAATGACTGTTTTTATCACTGTTAGTAATATGACACATGACACTGGAGTAAAGCATGCTCACAGTCATTAATGAAAACATGTACCTTTAACATATAATCTGACATCTCTGCTATCAGCCTGTACAGAACATCTGTAGTCTCCCTGGTCCTCTTCAGTCAGGTCTGATATGAGTAGAGAGAGGTTTCCTGGAGCGTTGTTACTGACCAGTTTGACTCTGTTTCTGTGATGTCCAGTCTGTTCAGGGTAAATTTCCTGAAAGTAATTGATTCTATTAAACTCCCATTGTACAGACTTTGGTTTGTCCTGTAGGTCAGTGCAGACGCAGGGCAGAACTACAGACTCTCCTGTGAACACAGTCACGTCCTCTACCCCTGTCTTTTTCACCAGCTCACAGCCTGTAAACATAACATTTACAGTTAATAATAGAAGTACTGCAATTATTAATATTCCCTGCTTGTAAATCACAACATTTTCTGCTGCAGACCAGAAGAGATTTTTAAAGGATGAGCCAATCACCTGTTTAAATTCTCTATATGAATCCAATATCAGGACTCTGATACCCAACACTGAACCTGTTTAATAATTAATAATTTATATTTTAATATTTATATTTTTATATTTTAATAATTAATAATTGTCATTTTAATAAGCATGTGGCATGTACCTTATATTATAAGTAAAGTTAAGACATTACTTAAGGGACATCTTCATAGGGCTACATGACACCTACATAAACCCTTCATAACAACTGACATGAACCTAAATAAATATTTATAAAGACATGTATTTAAAAGACTTCCTAAAGCATCAGCTGATGTACAGACTGTGTTTATCAATGTTAATGTTAAGTTGATATAACACCTAGTCTAGTGACAGATTTCTGTAGACATTAAATGGTGTTGTGACGTTTTCCAGGTTGACTTTCTTTAGATCATTATGTAAAGTGTGTTATGTAGATTTTCTCTGACTGTCAATTAGAGTGAGTTTGTTTTGAATGATTCATGTCATTAATATTAATTCTCAAGTATCAGTTATTAACCAAACAAGATGACTTTGATACTTTCTGAACCCTTATAATACACATATAAAACACATATATTTAACAAAGATATGTTTTTGGATAAACCTGTGTTGTGTTTGCAATTGTTTGATATCCATGAGAGCAGAGTATTTTTGTGATTTTTATTTTTAAACAAAAGATCAAAAGGTTAAACAATGAAGGCAATTTTTTTCATAGCCTTCTTTGCTCATATTTACCAAGGGTGCCAACATTAGTGGAGGGCACTGTATGTAGCTACAATTCATTCAAGACTTCTGAATTCTTTCAACTTTTATTGTGTATTTAAATACTTTACCTTTAACATAAAGCCTGATGTCTCTGTATTCCTTCTCAGTGCTGCACCTGTAGACTCCATGATCCTCTTCTCTCAGGTCAGATATGAACAGAGACAGATTAGCAGGAGAAATGTGATTAAACAGCTGAAGTCTGTCACGGTAGTGTTCATCATTTAACACTTCTGTCAGAGGTCCTGTTCTGAAGGTCTCCCAGGTGAATTTCTGAGGTTTGGTGTTCATGTCAGAGCAGGAGCAGGGGAACAGCACTGAACCACCTTTGTGTCGTGTGATTTCTCTCAGATTATCACCAGAGAGAGAACAGCCTACAGAAACAAACATACAAAAACTCACAATCTACTGAATACAATATGAAGTACAACATTTCAAAATTAAATTTTAGAAAAATATTTGAGTACATTTAATTAAAAAATCATGAAATGTGTCTGTTTTACTATTACTGACTATTTAAGAATTATTGGAAAATACAGTTTGGAATAATTTGAGAATTGGTACATGCAGCAAGCAGATAAATGTGTGTTTGTTTGTTTGTTTGTTTATCTTTAGTTTAGTTAGGATTGTACCATATTTTAGTGTTGGTTTGATTAGGAAAGGTTCACATCTGTCAATATAAAGCTCACAGCTGATGTTAAGAGCAAAAAACAAGTCATAAGGTTGAAGGAATTGTCCAGTTTGTCATTAAGAGTTTTACTTAAACACACAGGGTCAGTAGTGGAACATCATCAGCTGGACTCAAACCCTAATCTCTAGTTTCTCAGCCCAGTTCCTATCTACTGTGTGTATTACACTATCTTGTGATCATGTGTGTACTTTTTCTTTTAAATCCCAGAGAGCTACTTGTAGTTAAACAGCTGTGATTAGACACCATGTTACAACTACATCTGAAAATAAAGACCTCTTGAGAGAGTAATACAACACAATGTGCAGATTTCTTTAAACTGATCAGTTTCTATTTTTACAATTACTTTCATACATTTCACAATACTTTGTAGACTTGTATGTAGAAAAAAACACACACACAGTTGGCTTTACCAGCGTGCAGCTCAGTACAGCAGATAACCTCACATCCATAATGTACTATAACTATCGTAACACTTCATACACGCCTCAAAACCACAAGAACACAGGCAAAGTCTCTCTGAACAAAAACTTTATCACTCACAACACAATGACTTTTAGCAGGGAGAAAATCCAAAGTACAGAAAAAATTTAACCATAGAAATTCCAAGAAAATAACAAAAATATGTAAATTTGTCACACGCACACACACACACACACACACACACACACACACACACACACACACACACACACACACACACACACGTCAGATATCACATATCACCAGGTTCTAAAAATATAATTTTTATATATAAAACAATTTTAAAAATCATGCGCTGAGTCGGTCAGCCGAGTTCAGTACATTCAGACATGAACAGGAAACACAGAGTTGTAGTGGTAGCTCAGTAGTTAAGGCACATTGGGCTATCTGGAGAAAATCCTTTAAACACGTGTGTGAGGTGAAAATACACCCTGGATTGTATGCCAGTCAATTGCAGGAAACCACACACACACACACACACACACACACACACACACACACACACACACACACACACACACACACACACACACACACACACGTACACTTAGGCAGTCCACCTACCATCACATTTTTAGGATTTAGCAATCTAATTAATTTATTAATCTAATCTAATTAGTTAAATATATATATATATATATATATATATATATATATATATATATATATATATATATATATATATATATATATATATTTATTTATTTTATTTATTTATAGTAACACACTGTTTCTTTAATGTTTGGTTAAAAATGAAATTCCTTCATTTTGAAAACAGTATGTAAACGTGAAAAATAGATACACACTTTTATTGGGTTTGCCTGAGAAAAGATTTCATGAATTTTGAAAGCTGAAGTTATTCAATCCTTTTTGTGTCAAAGTAATGAAAAGTGATACACAGTTCAGTCACATGTTACTAAATATGGTGTAATGCAGGAAGTGAAGATGGTCACTGACAGAGAGACAGCAGAAACAGTTGTGAAATTCACACACATCTATTTACAGCTAAGAATGAAGAAGTGACAGTGAAGTGACAGTAACAAGTTACAGGAAAATAACTTTCCTATTACACTTTATATGAGTTATTATAGATACATTCACTAAGACAGAGATTGTGAGAGATGTTATTCAGTAAATGTGTAAAAACATACACTGTAAGTATTATAGGGATGTAAAATATAATATAGATAATCAGGAAGAAAAAATCCACATGATCAAAGCTGCATAGGTCTAAATAAGGAGATTATAACACAAGGCATGACATGTACAGTATCTCACAAAAGTGAGTACACCCCTCACATTTTAGTCAATATTTGATGATGTCTTTTCATGTGACAACACTGAAGAAATGACACTTTGCTACAATGTAAAGTAGTGAGTGTGCAGCTTGTGTAAATTTGCTGTCCCCTCAAAATAACTAAACATACAGCCATTAATGTCTAAACCGCTGACAACAAAAGTGAGTACACCCCTAAGTGAAAATGTCCAAATTGGTGCCAAAGTGTTAATATTTTGTGTGGCCACCATTATTTTCCAGCACAAGCTGTACACTCACTACTTTACATTGTAGCAAAGTCTCATTTCTTCATTGTTGTCACACAAAAAGTTTGAATCAAATATTTGCAACAATGTGAGGGGTGTAGTCACTTTTGTGAGATACTGCATGTTTAACCTGTGTATAAAGATTAATACTGTCTTTGGACAATTTGGTTGTTCAGGAACAGGGCTGAACTACGGCCTACTGTAAACCCAGTCTATGACAGAAACCACATGAACTAAACACAAAGCAGCTGAACTAAGAACTGACTAATATTCTCTCCTTTCTGTAATAGAAAATAGAAAATAACTTCACTCACCTGCAGGGACGTGAAACACAACAGACAAAAGATACAAGCACTTCATCATTACTGATTCTTCTGCACACACACACACACACACACACACACACACACACACACACACACACACACACACACACACACACACACACACACACACACACACACACACACACACACACTGCCTGAGTGGCTCTCTTTTATATACTGTGGTTTTCAGGAAATAACCACTGTGTCATTTCTCATTTCTGAAAATGTCTTTCATCACTTTTTCCAAGACTCAATTTACATTGAATATGCAGTAGTAATATTTATTCAAAAAATGTCATGCAGTGGTTTTATCATATTCATAGTTTCATCATCGATATATGTTTTAGGTTTCACTTTCTCAGTTGCTCAAGTGAAGTTTGTTAGATGACCCCTAGGAAACCTGAGGGACCGAGTCAACACAACAGAAGACTTCAGAAGCCAAACTTGTTCTGAGGTATTACAACGTGACAAAACAACCATTTCAATTCAACTTAAAAATTGAGAGGTGACACTTTTTTTTAATCTACCACTACTACTACTACTACTACTACTACTACTTGGGTAAGAGAGACATGAAACCGGTTTTGAAGTTCACATGAAACTACACCCAGACCAGGAGAGAAAACAGAAGATGGCCAGATATAATCAGAACATTTACCATGTGTGAGCTGAGGAGGTCTAGTTGGTGTTTAAAAACATAAATTATAACATATACAGTAATTATTATTACATTATTAAAAAAAAAACTTTTTTATGTTTATTTAATTAATTATTTATTCTTCCTTGGCCTTTGATTATAGAGCCATAACAAAGTGGCTAAATGGTGACATCAGCTGACATAAAGCTGCTACTACAGCTGCTGTCAAAGTGTTTTATTCCTCTTGTATCTCAGCAATTTGGCATCAACTAGAATTTATGTTTGTGATGGAATTACACGATGTCTGGGAAACTAGTTAGTCCCTCTATCTCTTGAGATTAACACGGCTTGTCATGTCAAAACTTCTTAAAACACTAATTAATATCTCCTCACTGAAAACTTATCAATCCTGTTAACAATCACAAACTTTTTAAATCCCTTCTTATAGAGCATTCACCATACAAGTCCCAGTGGAAGCTGATACTATAGAAACAATAACATATCAAAATGAGGCATTAACATAAACCTGTGATTTAATTTACAGCTGGTAGACTTATAGAAAACAAACATGTTCTGACCAGAGAATTTAACACATAGTGAGAAATATAGTGAGAAAGTTACACCATTATAATACAAAAATTAACTGCCCGTTCGCTCTCGACCTCTAGGTGCCGCCATAACGCCTGTAATGATAATGTGCCTCAGTAGCAAGCGTTTTCTGGCCATTTGCACTCTGGTTTAATGTATCATCCATTCTCTAATGGATAATAGATAAAAGAGTTCACCATATTAAAGTCTCATTACTAATTGTTTTACTGACACAACGTTTATTTTCATAGGACACTTCAAAGTCACAATTTAATTTAAGATTATATATATACACACATATATATATATATATATATATATATATATATATATATATATATATATATATATATATATATATATACAGTATATATATATATAATTTTTTTTTTAAGATAACTTCTCCACATGTTCACATCTATCAGACTTTCTTTCCCTTGTAGGATCATTTGTGTTCCCTTCAGAAGATGAAATGCTGCTCAACTGGGTTAAGGTCTGGTGATTGACTTGAGCAGTCTAAATCCTTCCACTTCCTCCCCGATGAAGTCCTTTGGTGAGTTGGAAGAGTGATTTGGATCATTGATTTGCTGCATGATAAAGTTCCTCCAGATTAATTTCTCTGTAAATTGCCAGACACAATGTTCCTGTAAACTTCTGAATTCATTCGCTGCGCTACCATCATGAGTTACAACAATAAATATGATGCAAGTGGGCTTTTCCTCACACTTTTGTCTGATTCTATAGGTTGGATGTTACAGAGCCATCACTGACTTATTCCATCCTGGAGTGTGTTTAAAAAATAATGATAAATAAAAAAAAAAAGCAACAACAACAACAAAAGCAATCTCGCAGGCGGTTGTTTTTTGTTTTCCCACACAAATGTTCCTGCTTTATTCATGTATAGTTGAGGTTATTGTGTTTGTTCCATACACCACTAAGTTGGTTGGCATGACTGCTTCAGACCACATATCTGCAATAAGGAAGTTGTCTATATTCCAAAAAAAAAAAAAAAAAAAAAATTAAAAAAAAAAAAATTATTCTCTTTCATTTGATTGACAGGATCTAATCAGTCCTGATCATCAGATGTTTTCAGACAATCAACAGATAGTCGACATATCGGCAGATAGCGGAGGACAATAGCCTTTGTGTGTTATTGGTGCTTCCAGTACCGGTCACCTCACGGTGATTCCCATAGTGAGATACCAAATGAACATTTGAAAGAGAACACTTGTCAATCACATGTTACAATAATTTGCTTGCCTACAAACTGGGTGATCTGATACACATCTACAAATAAATACCAGGAAACAAGAACTGAAATTTGAAACACCCCTTCCTCATATTCATCTTTTGATCTCAATCCCAAATGTTTTCAGTCTACAGCGAAAAGAAATTAATTGGTCTTGCCGTTCCAATAGTTTCGGAGGGGACTGGAGATATAAAACGCATACATGTAGAAAATGGAGGCTGCTACATATCAGTATATTTCGATGAGCTACAGAACTTTCAGCAGGGTGTAGTGAAGCATGCTTTGCAAAGTTCAGCCCAGGATGAACAAACTATATGTACAGTAGTAACACGTTCATAACACCACGTATCACTCAGTGCAGGTTATATATTTCCTAATCTTCATAAACCTTAACTTCTGGTGTAAATGAGTAACAAGAGAAATCCGCACAGTACAGGGTCATTTGGAAATCAAAATCTTTTATTACAGTTAAGCACATTACAAAAATGACTATTTCTTCCAATGATTTAGTACTGAATATGAGGAGATCAACTTCCCCACTAGCAGACATACATACAGTCGAGCATGTACTAAACCCAGGAACAAAAAAATAATGCAAAGACAGTAGGTGTTCAAGTAAGGTTTAGTACTGTGTCTCTATAGCAAGGCATGAAAATCATTTGGTCTAGCACAATGAGGAAATGCCTAGACAGCTATATAGATTAAAAAGAAAAAAAAAAGAAAAAGAAAAGATTAAAAGGGTGTATGAATGAAGAAATAAAGAAGATATGGTGTGAACTAGTGTGTCAGCTTCTGCCTGAATTTCAGTTGTTTTCTATTTGCCTTGATTTTGTTCAAAATATAGACAGGATGATCTCGGGTGAACTCGACAACACAGAGCAGGCACTTGAGCTTCCTGTAACCCAAAAAATAATAATAATACAAAATTGAGCTCCTCCTACACCAGCACACACTTGTAAACAGTGTTTTTCAATCACTGGAACTTCTAACCAGAATCCAAATAAGGTCTACAGTTCTCAATAATGAAGGTCCAACACTGGATCAGGTAGAAATGTCTCCAGAAACTAGGGAAGGGACAAATTCTAACTGCGTATGGGTTTGGTCACGAGAATAAGACATCTTGATTTGGATCATGACATGAATAAAAAAAAAAAAAAAAAAAAAGACAGACAGTAAATGTCAATGAGTCATCTGGAAAAAGAACATCAGCTAATTCTGGGGTTCAAGTGAGTCTTTAAGTACATCAGTCATTATTTATTATAGAAGGTTTACGTGCAGAAGGGTATGTTTAGAGGAAAAAAACCAAGACAAGTCATGTTTGTGCATGCCAGGGATGACAAAAGCCACAGCTTGGAACCTGTAATAACAGTAATAAGCCATGGATTTGTGGTATAATCTTGGTGTTTCTTAACGTCCTCACGATTAATCAATCAATCAAACACCTCACGCGAGTTACACAACAGCTCCAAGATTCACAAACTTATGGAGGTGTTTAAAATGACCCACATGACTGAAATGGTCATTAGAGACGAAACTGTGAGGCAAGCACGACCAAAATGAAGAACACTGAAGTGGCCTCGCTGGGACGCTGGACTCGAGGCCTCTGAGCCATCAAGCAGAGCTCATCTGATGCACCTCGACCTAAAAGATCAATCCCTCCTCTGTCGGGCGTAGTGCAATAGACCAAAATTAGCTGGAAATCGGGAACACACACACACACACACACACACACACACACGTACAACACAAGAGTAAAAGGATTCAGTGATCCATCACTCAGCTGTCAGTCGTACTCTTATATAAAAAATAAAAATAACAAAAACACAAAGGGAGCCAGCAGCTATCATACTTTAATACATAGAAATATAATTAGTACAATTTGAGTTAAACGTCTACTCCACCACCGTCCAGATGAGTTCTATGGAGTGTATTTTCTTTCTTTCTCTTTTTTTAAATATCAAAAAAAGTTATATCAGAAGCATTAACCGTACTACGTCTAAGCCCCTTACTGAATAAAATCTACAGCAGATTCACTACACCCCCACTCCTTACTCAATACTGGGTCATGTTCACTGGATTCATTGTGTACGAGCCATCGCAACGTCGACGTTTGCAAATCTACTCAAACACCTGGATTTTTGCTCATGGATTCACGACGCCATCCATACATGTAATCGCAATTCCTTTGTGTGTGTTTATATGCACTGGATTGAATTAGAAGATGTTTTTTCTTTTTAAATTAAAGTTCAGCTCTATCTTCAGGATGATCAACAGTAGTTTAACTGGGCAGTGACCAACATTCATTCTGTTGAAGCAACACGTAATCAACGACTTCATCTATCGGTGACCAAGCGACGCAAATCAGCGACACATCAGGGGCAGCCAATCATAGTTCACATTAAATCATTCATCATTACCCTACAACCAAAACTACCATTTTTGTTTTAAATGAACATAATAAAATTCATATTTTCCAGCTTTGCTCAGTTCATTCATAGATAAGCTCTGTTTGCTTATATACAATAAAGTGATGCCATACAAGGCACGCATTTATAACTGTTCAGAAATATAGGAACATAAATTAATGGATTATCACATGACGAGCTCCGAGTCAAGTGAGCGTTCTCTCATGCTGTCTGTTTTATACATGTGCTTGAGATATGTGCGCTTTTTTTCTGTGTAAAACTGCAAGTGTGTGTTTTGCTCCAAGAGACTGTGACAGCCTCATGGCATCCAGGATGTGTTTTTAAATAATTGTGTTGATTTGTGCTTAGATCCACCCTCGTGTATACACTGCTGATCCTCGCTCGTTCTGTCAGTCAGTGCCAGGAGCTTTCCAGGCAACTGCAGCTGCTAACCTCATCACAGCTTGGTGTAATTTTTCGCAAGCATGTGTTCAAGTCAGATGCTGTCGATGAAGCTGCCGGGAAAGAGGCCCGTTTGGCCATTCCTTTGGTTTGGCGTGCCTTTGAACCAGCCGTCCTCGCGCTTCTTGTGCAGAAACACGATGTCGCCTTCCTTCAGCTCCAGCTCAGCCTCGCTCTGTGGAGGGTAAGACACCACCACGCGGTACCTGCACAGGAACAGCATGCAGGTTAATCACACCATGTAAAAGGGTTAAGGTATTTGGGTGACCGTAAGCAGTGCACACTCAGAGACTCGGTGAATGGAGGAACAGGAGGGTGCTGCCTAATGAACTGACTTTCAGTGTAAATGACTGCATAAGTCATATGTTTCCCATAAACAAAACATCCAATTAGAATAAAAAGACGCCTGGATCTTTGCTGTGGGACTTGATTCTGAATGTCACGCGACTAAGACACAACTATAGGAAGCGGAACAACCCAAAAGCACTTTGAAACTGTGCTATCCAGAACAACTGCACAGCGTAGACTGCACCAGCTTTGACCTGATTCATGCAGTGTGAACCACAAAAAGTGAGCAGCAGGGTGAGTCCAGAAGACACATGCAATGGGCAAAAAATCACGTGGTCCAGCACGCATATGGCAAAATCATATAATCAAGATCATACAATATAAAGCATTTTGAGTTTTATTATTCATTATGTTTATCATCATCCATCCATCCATCCATCCATCTTCGACCGCTTAGTCCTTCTTCAGGGTCACGGTGAACCTGGAGCCTATCCCAGCAAGCATCGAGCACAAGGCGGGTACACCCCTGGACAGGGTGCCAGCCCATCGCAGGGCACAATCACATACACACATAAGTTATATTATTGTACTTCAAGGCCTGTATGCACATGGGTATTCTATACCTGCGGCCATCATCACTCTTTCCATGATTTAGTTTACATTTTATATGCAGTATTAATATTTATTCATGTTGTGGTTTTATCATATTCATAGTATCATCATTGTTTAATATCTTAGACATCATTTTCTCAATTTCTCAAGTGAAGTTTGTTAGATGACCCCTAAGAAGCCTGAGGGACTTCAGGAGCCAAACTTCTGAAGGTACTGCTGTGTGAAAAACATCCTTTTCAGTCCAATACAAATGACACAACACTTTTTATAAACTGAAAAATAGTACTACAACCACCTATATCATGTGACTTTATTGAGTATATTAAAAGCAAAAATGTGCGTAAGCTGTGATATTAAATTCACTTTTCAACACACATGACTTCTAGTATTTAGGACATAGATGCAATGTCCATCAGTATATTTACCAGCAGCATGTTTCCCTAGACTTACAGGAAGTAATGAAGACATTTACAATAGTGATCTGAGGTCTTAGAGGCTCATCATGACTGATGATCATGACTCATTATGAAAAATAAAATTAACCATAAAAGTATCATTGTAATTTTTAACTTGATTTATTAGAGTTTAAAGAGCTTAAAATGTGTGTGTGTGTGTGTGTGTGTGTGTGTGTGTGTGTGTGTGTGTGTGTGTGTGTGTGTAAGTGTTTACTTGATTTACTTATTTGTTTATTCTTCCTAGGTCTTTGTTTATAGAGCTATAGCTAAGCAGCTAAGTAGCAAAATCATGTGCCATGAACCTGCTACTACAGCTGGTCTATAGATTATTGCTCATTAGAGATCTAAATCTACATCCAGATTAACCATCATACAACCATACAACCAGATTAATGATCCAAATCTACATCCAACAAGTTATTTCCTGTTATCACTTATGTTACCTTCTGAACAAAACAATCAAATTAGACAATTCAACACTTACTGTATCCACAGTATAGCAACATAATTACAAATAAAAGAAAGTAACCATAAACCTGAATTTGATCCATGTGAAACTGGATGTTCTATCCTAACTGCTACACCAGGTGGCACTAAAATCCCTTGTAATGGTAATGTGCATTATTAACAAGCTTTTAAATAACTGTCCTTTGCACTCCAATTATAGACATGAGACACTTACTAATGGAGAATATGATTATGTTTCACAATATAAAAATGATATATATTATTACTATATGTTTTAGGAACATAAACTTCTGATGTATGGACAGAATGCATTTCATAACCTCCCTTTTTCTTTCCAAATCTTTGCAATATACACTCACTGTCCACTTTAATAGGAACACGTACACCTGTTCATTTATGTAGTTATCCAATCATTCAGTCATGTGGCAGCAGCATGATGCACACATGCAGATACAGGTCAAGGGATTCAGATAACGTTTGCCATTAATGTAAATGTTAAAAAACTCAGACCTGTGTCTGCCTGATTTTATGCAATGTGCTGTTGACTAGATAACTCCATAAATGAGCAGGTTTTTAAGTAAAGCAGATGGTAAGTGAATTTGAACATAAAAATAGTTCTTTACATCATAGACACAATGTCTGCACATTTTGCCATTGTTTGCAGAACTTTATTAGATTTAATTTAGATTATTTTCTATAAAACAAGATATTGAGTGGTGAAAGTATTTTCAGCTAGCCAAATCTGGCTTATAAACTGCAACCCTGTCATTAACTGTCTTGCTCTTTACTGAAAATGTTCATACGCGAGGGCAGGGGGCAGAGGGTTTCCTGTCTAAATGGGCCTTTATTAATGCTTGTTGCAGTTCATACTTTGACCACAAGGTACATAAATAACTCAAGTGAGTATGTAGGTGGGGGAGTGGTGGGGATGTGGAGATGTGGGGTTGATCCACCACTGCTTCCTGCTAATAAACTGAATGCAAAGGCTGGCGGATGTAATGCATTGTATATAACCAGTAGACCTCACAACGCCTATTTTCATGTCCCGAAGCACCCCAGAACACAGAAGCTGTGTAAAGTTTGCTTTCTCGATAGAAGGTATATCAATACAAAACTCTACCCTTCTGCTTCTCCTTTGCTCCCAGACGGGCGGAAGGCTTCAGGATACTGTCTTACTAGGAAGACAATTATGCTGTACCCCAGTTTTAAAAAAATAAAAGTAATAATAATAATAATAATAATAACACAACAACAACAACAACAACAACAATAATAATAACAATAATTTCAACACATTCCAATAAAATACATCACCACACGGTGATGTCTTACCACCATACAGTGTGAACCACAAAAAGTGAGCAGCAGGGTTGGACCAGAAGTCACATTCAATGGGCAAAAATATCATGTGATCCTGCACGCATATGGCAAAATCATATAATTGAGATCATAAAATATAAAGCACTTTGAGTTTTATTATTCATTATGTTTATCATCATAAATTGTATTATTGTACTTCAAGACGCCATCTACAGGCACGAGAATGTAACTACTTTAACTATTAAGGCAGAATCTTCCATCCATTTTCCATTTTCACTTATCTTACACAGCTGGCCTGTATGCACATGGGTAGTCTATACCTGCGTCCATCATCACACTTTCTATGATTTAGTTTACATTTTATATTCAGTATTAATATTTATTCATGCTGTGTTTTTTTTACCATGTGTGATTTGAGGTCTTAGAGGCTCATCATGATTTATGATTAATTTTATTTTTCATAATGAGTCATGATCATAAAAGTGTCCTTGTAATTTTCAAGATGATTTATTAGAGTTTAAATAGCTTAAAATCAAGTGTTTACTTGATTTACTTATTTGTTTATTCTTCCTAGGTCTTTGTTTATAGAGCTGTAGCTAAGCAGATAAGTAGCAAAATCATGTGCCATAAAGCTGCTACTACAGCTGGTCTATAGATTATTGCTCATTAGAGATCTAAATCTACATCCAGATTTCTACAGAAAGAAGAAATGCTTTTATTGTCTCATATACATGTAAAGGACAATTAAATTATTTTCCTTAAAGCTGATTTGTCTACTGTTAAAAGTCCTCTACAAATAACATTCAGTTGAAATAAATAGGACACTCTACTAGACAATGTTTACACTGCATTACTTTCTAGTTCTGAAACACTAGATAATAACTACTCATGAAATGCTAAGCAACTAACGAGGGAAAACACAGAACTTATAAATGGGAACCAGTCAGGGAAAACAGAAGGCAGGTGTGTACAGGAAATCAGTGGAACAACCGAGGAAGAAATTCATACTATGAGAGAGATGCCCTCTGCTGGTCTGGCAGAGAATTAACCCTGGTGACAAACATTAAGTGATATTTTCTATATTCAATATTTTTCACTCTTCTTTGTGCTCTTTTACATTTGACTTCATTATTATGGTTTATATTTAGTTGAGTTAGATTTTTATTTCTTCATTCTTCTTAGAATACAGAATGACATGAATGTACATTGATCAGTTTATGGTTACATTTTATGTTGTGGGAAATCTGCAAAACAAGTTACTTCCTGTTATCACTTATGTTATAGGAACTACCTGCTGAAAAATCCAGCCTGTTCTGACCAGTTTCAGCTACCAAAACACAGTCAGAGCTGCTCAATTTGGTAGAACATCTTTACTAGCTGCTACAGTAAGTGTTCATAGAGCATTAGTGGAAAACTGTGATCTAAATTATGGCCAGCACTACTGTCAGAGCTGCTGTTATAGAAAATTAATCAGCACCTTCTGAACAATCAAATTAGACAATTCAACACTTACTGTATCCACAGTATAGCAACATAATTACAAATAACGGAAAGTAACCATAAACCTGAATTTGGTACATGTGAAACTGGATGTTCTATCCTAACTGCTACACCAGGTGGCACTAAATCCCTTGTAATGGTAATGTGCATCATTAACAAGCTTTTAAATAACTGTCCTTTTGCACTCCAATTATAGACATGAGACACTCACTAATGGAGAATATGATTATGTTTCACAATATAAAAATTATATATATTATTACTATATGTTTTAGGAACACAAAAAATTCTGAAAGCTAAGAATTTGGCAGAGTATTTCCTCATTTGGAAAACAGCCCACGAGGCTAACTCTTTGGGCTTTATGCTAAATAAATAAATAAATAAAATAAGAATCTATGGGATCCATGAAATTAGTGCCCAGTGTGTCTTAAAATCTCAGTAAAACACCAGCCCCCAACCATCTCTGGGCTCAGGGCCTTGTCAATATCAGAGCCTGGTTAGAGTTGGTCAGAAACATGATTGAAAACAAAGCTAAAAACACTTGACTTATGTAACAGGCTTCTATCAAGTTCATTTTTAGAGTTATGCCATAACAGACAGACAACATAGTCATCTAGCACACAGTCGAGCAGATTGTTTTAAACAGTTTTAGACAGACCTTTGTTCAACTGTGTTTGATACAGCAGGTGTGTTTCCTGTTGTTAGAGAGATGAGAACAGAATAGATGACATCATTAACCAGGGTTGCCAAGGTTTAGCAAAATCTCCATTTCATCTACATCTTAAAAAAACACACAAAAGACCTGAAACCACTGCAAAAATTGAGGCATGACACAATTTTAATCTTTTTATTAATCTTTATTTGGGAAGTTCACTGTGATGCACCTACATTTCTGATGTATGGACAGAATGCATTTCATAACCTCCCTTTTTCTTTCCAAATCTTTGTAATATACACTCACTGTCCACTTTAATAGGAACACCTGTACACCTGTTCATTTATGTAGTTATCCAATCATTCAGTCATGTGGCAGCAGCATGATGCATGACATGCAGATACAGGTCAAGGGCTTCAGATAACGTTTGCCATTAATGTAAATGTTAAAAAACTCTTGACCTGTGTCTGCCTGATTTTATGCATTGTGCTGTTGACTAGATAACTCCATAAATGAGCAGGTTTTCCTAGTAAAGCAGATGGTAAGTGAATTTGAACATAAAAAATAGTTCTTTACATCATAGACACAATGTCTGCACATTTTGCCATTGTTTGCAGAACTTTATTAGATTTAATTTAGATTATTTTATATAAAACAAAACAAAAAAAAAAGATCTTAGGTGATGAAAGTATTTTCAGCTAGCCAAATCTGGCTTATAAACTGCAACCCTGTCATTAACTGTCTTGCTCTTTACTGAAAATGTTCATAGCGCGAGCATGGGGCAGAGGGTTTCCTGCCTAAATGGGCCTCTATTAATGCTTGTTGCAGTTCATACTTTGACCACAGGGTACATAAATAACTCAAGTGAGTATGTAGGTGGGGAGTGGTGGTGGGGGGGGTGGAGGATGTGAAGATGGAGGGACGATCCACCACTGCTTCCTGCTAATAAACTGAATGCAAAGGCTGGTGGATGTAATGCATTGTATGTAACCAGTAGACCTCACAACTCCTATTTTCATGTCCTGAGCACCCCAGAACACAGAAGCTGTGTAAAGTTTGCTTTCCGATAGAAGGTATATCAATACAAAACTCTACCCTTCCGCCTCTCCTTAGCTCCCAGACAGCCGGAGACTTCAGGATACCGTCTTGCTAGGAAGACAATTATGCTGTACCCCAGTTAAAAAATAAATAAATAAATAAATAATAATAATTAAAAAAAAAAATAATAATAATATCAATAATAATTATACTAATAATAATTTCAAGACATTTCAATAAAATACATATGGATTTCAGTTTTGAAGAATGATCTTCGGTTTTATAGTCACACTAAGTTGTCAAATTAAAGTAGGTACAGCATTTTTTTTTTCATTATAGAATTTTGTTTATTACAATAATTTCTGCTGTGTGATATAAATTACAGTTACAAATTCTGTAAAGGTGGATATAAAGTAAAGTTGAAACAGTATGCTAGTTAAGCATGTAACTATGGTTCCAGAGTAAATGTAAGTAAGGTCTAGGGAAAGACGTCCATATGACAGTGATATACTGTGAATACTTTGTTGTACATTACTTTGTGACTATGTTGAATGGTCTCAGCATGTATGCACACAGGATGGTAGTTTTAATAAAACCACAGTTATGTATTTTTAATGGTATAAAATATTATATATAATATATAAATGTATGTATATTTACTGTGGATTAGTCTGTTAGAATGCTGGCATATTCAGTTTTGTCTCCAGCGTTGATCTGACCCGACGCTGCTCCAGCTGTGTTCATGTGGGTTACAGTAGAGTAAGTAACAGTATCAGTCTGTGGAAAGACAGGACAAGAAAATTATACAAATAACACACAAATACTGTTGACTACAAGAGGAAAGTGAAATCCTGTGAAGACGACACAAATCTCCAAATCTGACTTTCTTTACACAATGTGATAGAAACATCAGAAGACATTTTCCTACAGTATAGCAAAACAACTAAATCTCTAAAGGTAGAAACAAATCTGCTGTAACTGTTATTGTAGAAGCCGTGCAGAATTAAACGGAGATTAAAATGAAGAATACAGTAGGACTCTGATGAACGATGAGAATTTGATGAACTTTTATAGCTTTATTTTTTATAACTTTTATTATTCTGACTCAAAGACTTAAAGATAATAATAAAAATGCAGCTGAGCTCCGACCTGCATGTACACTAACCTGATCCTTCTGCTTTCTCTTACAGTCCGGACGTCCTTCAGTAATCACGTTCTTCCACATCTTCCTCCTAAAGAGAAAAGACCTCAGAAATCACACCTCTAGTAGAAACTACACTATTTCATTTTCCTTATCCAGAGACACTTACAGAAGTGCTGCGCTTCTACAGGTTTCAGTTCATCAATCTCAGAATTGTTTTGTGTGTGCGTGGGTGTGAGTGTGTGCGAGTAGTTATATCATACACTTTCTGTCAAAGTGATGATTTATGACCCTCTGTGCTGGTAATTTATGACCCCCCTGTCCTTCCCTGATTGACAGGTCGTCGGAGGGGTGGTGAGGGGGGTGAGGGGGTAAGCCTTATCGGTCGTATCAGCTAATCAATCTGGCTCCTTTGTGTCTGGACATTGGGGAGAGGGGGTGTGTGGGGAATAGTCCCCCTTCCAGCAAAAAAGGGGGGTTTATGTTAACGAGTTTGGTTTTTTGGCGGGATGAAATACGTATGAAAAGAAAAAAATGTTTTTTAATATGGGGATATGCTTATGTTACTGTGTTGCTTTATTTCGTTTGTGTAAACACAATGTTAGAAAAGCATGATGTTTGAATGTGTACATATAGGAGTAGAATATTTATTTTGTGAAAATGATGAAAACAAATGTTGATTAGGTTTTTAAGGCCCCATGCATACCTTTGAATAAAAAAGTTTAGGAGTTAAAGCAAAGTTTAAAAAATAATCTGATTAAAAGTTTCGTTTGTATTACACGACTTCTAAAACAAAGATCCTTACGAGGAAAAAAGTATTAAAAGATCTGTTTAAAAAAGAATCCGTATTACCAGGCTTCCAAAAACACATAAAACTTTAGGCTGTAAAAAATGGTGAAAAGAGCAGTTTAAAAAGAATAGCGCGTATTACATGACTTCTAAACAAAGATCCTTACGAGGAAAAAAGTATTAAAAGATCTGTTTAAAAAGAATCCGTATTACCAGGCTTCCAAAAACACATAAAACTTTAGGCTGTAAAAAATGGTGAAAAAGAGCAGTTTAAAAGAATAGCGCGTATTACATGACTTCTAAACAAAGATCCTTATGAGGAAAAAATGTTAAAGTGTCGTCTAAAATAATCTCCGTAATGTTTAAACTAGGAGCTAAGTATTTTCCAGAGATGTATTCCATTCGATGTGGAAAAGCCGTATGAAGTTGAAACGAAAACCCAACCTCTCACTCGCTAAACCCCGCCCACACATACGTGTATTCAGACACTCCTCTCTTTCTCTCTCTCTCTCTAAACACACCCACACACGGGGTCTCAACATGGCCAGTACTTTCTGTCAACTGTCAATCACGGTGGAAGAAGTAGATGTCAATCACGGTCTTCTCGGACCTGACGTTTCTCTAGGCCTGGTTAATTTATGATCCTTGTGTTTCTTCGTGACCAAGAGTTTTTTTTATGACCAGGGGTGGTGGGGTGGTGGGGGTAACCCTATCCACTGTATGAGCGGGTCATTTTGGCCCCTGTTTATGTCTGGGTTGTGTCCTTCCCCTCCTGGGGGTGTTTGTTGTTTGTGTACTGTGGGGATCTCCCCCAACAAATGTGTTTATGTTAATGATACTGTTGTGAAACGTGTTTCTCCCTGAATTAATCACACACAAATGTATACCTTTTTGTGGTATAAGAGAGTGTTTGTTTCTGAATATTTTTTGTGGTATTGTCTGAAAAGAATATCAATGTTTAATACGGACATGTGTTTTAGTTACTGTGTGGGTTGTTTCATATGTGTTAACATATTGTTATAAAAGCATGATGGTTGAATGGGAGTATATAAGAGCAGATTGTTTGCTTGTGAAATAAATGAAAACAACTGTTGATTACATGTTTGGGAGAACGGGCGTGACTTTGAATAAACATTTACTGAAATAAAACCCTGAAACAGATAAACCATCGATATGGCCAAAGAAATGTAAAAATGTTTTTACATACATTCTAAACATAAACCTTTAGGAGGTAAAACGCGTTTAAAAGTGCTGTTTAAAAGAATGGTGCAGTTTGTTTCAACTATAAACAAGATTTTGGAAAATGGTTCGCCAACGAGGATACTTATACAGAACTGCCGCTAAATACATACGATTTTGTGTGTGCTTTGACATCCCATGTCCCCACTGGCTGACAGTCAAGTCTGTAAATTCACGACCTCTGTAACACTGTTTGATCTGAATGTGTGATCTTTCATTGCAGTTATCTGTCTGTGTGAGAGAGAGAGACGCGTGTGATTTCTGGGGATCTTTGATGACCAGATCGCTCAAAGGTCTTTATGTTAACGATTAAGGAGAGAGCCGTGAGTGTCAGTGGTAAAATAATGTGTAAGAAGCTGTAGTTAACACACAGAAGAAACTCTGCAACTATCTGTTACAATATCTGCTCCGAGAAATCCTAATACCCCTAGATGAATGCTGTGTATTCACCAACAGGACCTGTTGAAATGAGAGAGAACCTGACTTCTGCTCCAAGAAAAAAAAACCCAAGATGTTAGTTTGGTAATTTATTCATGAAGATATAGTAAAGACGTTGATCTTTAACCCTGAGCAGGGTGTCAAAAACTCCAAAGAACGTGTCTTAAGGCCGAGGGTTTTATTTAGGACGTAGAAAAGCATTTAAAAATGGTGTTTTAAAAGAAACGGGTGTATCGTCCATAATGGTAAAAAATAATTTTAAAAAAATGGTTGTACTTCTATGCGAAATAAATCAGTGGAGACACTGAGTACATTTCTGTTCCGCAGTCTATAAGGATCCCCACCATTAATGTAGAGTGACAAATGTTCACACCCGCCGTGAATACAGTACTTAAGTTTTAAGCATTTTTATTTTGTGATGGCAACAAGACAAAACTGTCATAGGTTTGGTATCTGGTGATTTAGAGTTAGACCCCAACTGTCAAATATGTTTTGACATAGAATGTGAATTGCTTTGTCAGGCAAAGAGCACGATGGTATGGAAAGAGTATGATGAGGTGACCTAATGCTCAGGAGTTCTACAGTACTTTGACTTGGGAACATACCGACATGATCCTCAGAGAGGATATATATATAATATAGATCAGATCACCAGTATGTCTTTACCCAATACTGATCTGGAGTCAAAATTTTTACTTTTATTTCCTCGTATGTATTTATGACAGTGTGCGGTCATATACACTATAAGCCAAAGTTATAGAAGCACGCGAATTATTTTTAAAGGTTTCAAAATATTTTAACAGTTAAGGCAAATTTCCAACACAACAGAATATTAGACATTTAGTGTAAACTAGTGTAAAAAAAAATCTCTGAAATATTTCAATGAAAATATATTTTCCATATTAAATGCATCATATTAGAAAAGATAGTACAGACTTTGTCGATCACTTACAAACTCATACTTTATAACAACTGTTTAGGAGCATCTGAATCTGGGAAATAACTTTATTCCTTTTAGGCATGCAATAAAAGTTAATAACAAATTAGGAAGAAATGAAGTGTACACTACCGCTGCGGATATTAAGTCAAACCATTTGTTCAAACTTCAGCATGAACCATAGAGTAGCAGAAACTTACGGCACCTCATGAATACCGTGTGAAGGATTAAGGTGACTAGTCACTTACAGATGCAAAGACACGTCCTTGTGCAGGGTCATCTTCACAACAGCATTGCCCATTGACACGTCTTCTACCATGTCAACATATAAGAAAAGGCAGAAAGTAATTTGAGATATATAAGAATATATTTGATCAAATATAAGATATTATAATGAAAAAACATGATAATATTATTTAACAAGGTCTGCCGTTCAGCCCTCTTAAGTGTAAGAGCATTATCAGTATTGTACAGCATTTGGGGACAGTAGACAGATGTCAAATGAAAACAACTTTTTGAGTCACAATGCCAAACTACTGCAGAATATTTTGATCCTTCTTTTTCAGCCTGAAGGACTGGCATTTATTTAACAGACAGATGGCACAGCCATATACTTGGTCTGAGAATTTGGGGATTTCTTTAAGAAAGGTTCATTGTTTTTGTTCTTTTTCATAGAGTCAGTTTGTATACTTATTTTGGTTAGTGACTTAAACTGTTTTATTAAGTGGTGACAGATTTCGTTAACAGGTAATGATGATAGGTGAAGATTAAGTTGGTATGCGGTACAAAATAAAACTGTCTATATGTATATTTGTCTGCTATGTATCTGTTTAAGAACTACTTTAATAGTGATGTATAGAATGAGAGAGCCATTAACTAATTCATATAACCCTTTCTACCTTTTCAACCTTGTTATCCATGATTCTTTTCAAACATTGTGTTCAGACATTGCAAATCATTAGTCTGAATGTTATGTTCCTTAGATTTTTGCTTCTTCAGCATCAAAAATTCTAAACAAAGACTAAACTCAGAAACAATATAACTGTCTGGTTGTGATCAGAATAAAAGGCAACTGTGACTTCATTCCCAAAGCGCTAAATGAGATTTCTCTAAGTTCTATATGGCCTTTCTACAGTATGTGCCATTAGGTCCTAGTTTCCAGCCATCATTACAGCACGGAGAGGAAATCTTCGTTCAACAGATGTGTGATCTACATCTAGACAGTCTGATAACAAACTACACAAAAGTTTGTGTTGAGAAAATTCAGCTTGCTCTTTGTTCCCAAATAACATTGGACCAGATCCATAGTTTACATCATCTGCCCACACAAATTTAATCTGTATTACAAGTACTGAACAAGTTAGAGGAAGAGAACGTGTAGCTTTACTTTTCATTGGAACTTTCATTGTTTATTTGGATCTGTCTTGATTCATTTTCATATTCAGGTTTTTTTATTCAGCTCATTATTATTTTATGAAGTATCTTCAACCTAAGAGAGTGTGGCATCTAACATAATGTATGAATGTAGGTATATGGACTCCACCATGCACTCCACCAGCACCCTAGTTGAAAAGCAAGTCAAACATGTTAAATCTTCCAAGATCAGGCAGTGCAGGAGTAAGGAAAATAAAAGCACATCATCTGTTTAGATTATATCTATGATTAAGTTCACAGTCAATTAAGGAAGAAGCTCATGTTAAGGCTATTTCTTCCACAGATGTCTTCAGAAGAAATTGATTACCATTTCCATAGGCATTGAGGCTCCATTTTAAAATAAACACTGCATGCAGATTCAGAAGGTATGATATAGAGGCAAGACAGACAGGAGTATTTGAAATTAAATTTACAATATTTGCAATGATGGATAACGAGCCATATGAAAACCAAGTAGATGAAACGGTTTTGAGCAGTGGATTGCGATACTCAATGATCTTGTAATTACTGCATTTGTAATAATGATGATTTTTCAAATGAACTTGAACACTCTTTTGGTGGATTCATGTTAAAAAATATGTTCTCGCGGGGATTGATGTCACGAAATATATACAGTAAAAGAATCCAGAGTTCATTGTCTGACTTCTTGCATGGCACGTGTTTCCATATTTTCACCACAGGCCGCGCGAATTATATGTCAGATTACTTTGAACAAACTTTTACATACAACAAGTTTTAAAACATCCACAATAGTCAGGGAGTCGTGGTATTAGACCTGTACTTGAGCATTTTGCTTATAAATATATACACTCTATCTGAAAACACTCAAACCCCTGTCAGAAATTAAGCTTAATTTTCAGACCGCCAAGTCTATGCTACTAGGGTCTTGGAGGACATCGGAACACTGAATGAGTATGACAGATCATTCTCTCACCCTTCAAATTAGGCAGGTTTAAAACAGGCAGTTAGAAGTGTCATGCCCTCACCCAGCAATCTTTAAAATTGTTCTACATCCACAGCCTTCTACTTACCAACTCATGTCTATGGCTATCACAGATAATTGTGTGCCCGTGTAATTTTGTGCAGATTCGTGTTGTAGTATTGAGTTTATGTTGTCTAAGAATCTGATTGTTCTAGTATTGAGCTTAGTATTGAGACTATGTTGTATTGAGTTTATGTTGTCTAAGAATCTGATTAATCTCTTATAGGATGCATTTGGGTGTGTTGATTACTGCTAATAATTTTTTTAGCATACTGATTTTCATTCACTCAGCTCAAGCAGGCCATTCCTGCTGATATCTATATTACTACACTCAACGACACGTCTTTATCTTCAAAACCTCTCAAACAAAGTGAGCCCCATGTATTGCCTAAACCTAACCTTTCTGAGTGTACCTCTCACAATCCTTGTGGACAGGCTGAGCTGCAGGGAGGAATTGCTAACAATATGAGGTTACGGTTCTGAGTTACCAAGTAGGGGTAGTGTAGTAATGTTGAGAGCTACTGTACATTAATCTATATTTACTCAACATTACTACACTACCCCTACTTGTAATTCAGACCGTTCTCTGAACGGAATTCTCTGACCAAGTATATGGCTGTGCCATCTGTCTGTTAAATAAATGCCAGTCCTTCAGGCTGAAAAAGAAGGATCAAAATATTCTGCAGTAGTTTGGCATTGTGACTCAAAAAGTTGTTTTTCATTTGACATCTGTCTACTGTCCCCAAATGCTGTACAATACTGATAATGCTCTTACACTTAAGAGGGCTGAACGGCAGACCTTGTTAAATAATATTATCATGTTTTTTCATTATAATATCTTATATTTGATCAAATATATTCTTATATATCTCAAATTACTTTCTGCCTTTTCTTATATGTTGACATGGTAGAAGACGTGTCAATGGGCAATGCTGTTGTGAAGATGACCCTGCACAAGGACGTGTCTTTGCATCTGTAAGTGACTAGTCACCTTAATCCTTCACACGGTATTCATGAGGTGCCGTAAGTTTCTGCTACTCTATGGTTCATGCTGAAGTTTGAACAAATGGTTTGACTTAATATCCGCAGCGGTAGTGTACACTTCATTTCTTCCTAATTTGTTATTAACTTTTATTGCATGCCTAAAAGGAATAAAAGTTATTTCCCAGATTCAGATGCTCCTAAACAGTTGTTATAAAGTATGAGTTTGTAAGTGATCGACAAAGTCTGTACTATCTTTTCTAATATGATGCATTTAATATGGAAAATATATTTTCATTGAAATATTTCAGAGATTTTTTTTTACACTAGTTTACACTAAATGTCTAATATTCTGTTGTGTTGGAAATTTGCCTTAACTGTTAAAATATTTTGAAACCTTTAAAAATAATTGCCGTGCTTCTATAACTTTGGCTTATAGTGTATATGACCGCACACTGTCATAAATACATAACGGGGAAATAAAAGTAAAAATTTTGACTCCAGATCAGTATTGGGTAAAGACATACTGGTGATCTGATCTATATTATATATATATCCTCTCTGAGGGATCATGTCGGTATGTTCCCAAGTCAAAGTACTGTAGAACTCCTGAGCATTAGGTCACCTCATCATACTCTTTCCATACCATCGTGCTTTTGCCTGACAAAGCAATTCACATTCTATGTCAAAACATATTTGACAGTTGGGGTCTAACTCTAAATCACCAGATACCAAACCTATGACAGTTTTGTCTTGTTGCCATCACAAAATAAAAATGCTTAAAACTTAAGTACTGTATTCACGGGCGTGGTGTGAACATTATTCACTCTACATTAATGGTGGGGATCCTTATAGACTGCGGAACAGAAATGTACTCAGTGTCTCCACTGATTTATTTCGCATAGAAGTACAACCATTTTTTAAATTATTTTTTATCATTATGGACGATACACCCCGTTTCTTTTAAAACACCATTTTTAAATGCTTTTCTACGTCCTAAATAAAACCCTCAGCCTTAAGACACGCCTCTTTGGAGTTTTTGACACCCTGCTCAGGGTTTAAGATCAACGTCTTTACTATATCTTCATGAATAAATTACCAAACTAACATCTTGGGGTTTTTTTTTTTTGGAGCAGAAGTCAGGTTCTCTCTCATTTCAACAGGTCCTGTTGGTGAATACACAGCATTCATCTAGGGTATTAGGATTTCTCGGAGCAGATATTGTAACAGATAGTTGCAGAGTTTCTTCTGTGTGTTAACTACAGCTTATTACACATTATTTTAGCACTGACACTCACGGCCTCTCCTTAATTGGTTAACATAAAGACCTTGTAAGCGATCTGGTCATCAAAGTCCCCAGAAATCACAGTCTCTCTCTCACACAGACAGATAACTGCAATGAAAGATCACACATTCAGATCAAACAGTGTTACAGAGGTCGTGAATTTACACGACTTGACTGTCAGCCAGTGGGGACATGGGATGTCAAAGCACACACAAAATCGTATGTATTTAGCGGCAGTTCTGTATAAGTATCCTCGTTGGCGTAACCATTTTCCAAAATCTTGTTTACAGTTGAAACAAACTGCACCATTCTTTTAAACAGCACTTTTAAACGCTTTTACCTCCTAAAGGTTTATGTTTAGAATGGTATTTAAAAACATTTTTACATTTCTTTGGCCATATCGATGGTTTATCTGTTTCAGGGGTTTTATTTCAGTAAATGTTTATTCAAAGTCACGCCGTTCTCCCAAACATGTAATCAACAGTTGTTTTCATTTATTTCACAAGCAAACAATCTGCTCTTATATACTCCCATTCAACCATCATGCTTTTATAATAATATGTTAACACATATGAAACAACCCACACAGTAACTAAAACACATGTCCGTATTAAACATTGATATTCTTTTCAGACAATACCACAAAATAATTTTCAGAAACAAACACTCTCTTATACCACAAAAAGGTATACATTTGTGTGTGATTAATTCAGGGAGAAACACGTTTCACAACAGTATCATTAACATAAACACATTTGTTGGGGAGATCCCCACAGTACACAAAAACACACACCCCCAGGAGGGGAAGGACACAACCCAGACATACAGGCCCAAAATGACCCCCCATACAGTGGATAGGGTTACCCCCACCACCCCACCACCCCTGGTCATAAAAAAAAAACTCTTGGTCACGAAGAAACAAAGGATCATAAATTAACCAGGCCTAGAGAAACGTCAGGTCCGAGAAGACCGTGATTGACATCTACTTCTTCCACCGTGATTGACAGTTGACAGAAAGTACTGGCCATGTTGAGACCCCGTGTGTGGGTGTGTTTAGAGAGAGAGAGAGAGAGAGAGGAGTGTCTGAATACACGTATGTGTGGGCGGGGTTTAGCGAGTGAGAGGTTGGGTTTCGTTTCAACTTCATACGGCTTTTCCACATCGAATGGAATACATCTCTGGAAAATACTTAGCTCCTAGTTTAAACATTACGGAGATTATTTTAGACGACACTTTAACATTTTTTCCTCGTAAGGATCTTTGTTTAGAAGTCATGTAATACGCGCTATTCTTTTTAAACTGCTCTTTTCACCATTTTTTACAGCCTAAAGTTTTATGTGTTTTTGGAAGCCTGGTAATACGGATTCTTTTTAAACAGATCTTTTAATACTTTTTTCCTCGTAAGGATCTTTGTTTAGAAGTCGTGTAATACAAACGAAACTTTTAATCAGATTATTTTTTTAAACTTTGCTTTAACTCCTAAACTTTTTATTCAAAGGTATGCATGGGGCCTTAAAAACCTAATCAACATTTGTTTTCATCATTTTCACAAAATAAATATTCTACTCCTATATGTACACATTCAAACATCATGCTTTTCTAACATTGTGTTTACACAAACGAAATAAAGCCACACAGTAACATAAGCATATCCCCATATTAAAAACATTTTTTCTTTTCATACGTATTTCATCCCGCCAAAAAACCAAACTCGTTAACATAAACCCCCCTTTTGCTGGAAGGGGGACTATTCCCCACACACCCCCCCTCTCCCCCAATGTCCAGACACAAAGGAGCCAGATTGATTAGCTGATACGACCGATAGGGGTTACCCCCTCACCCCCTCACCACCCCTCCGACGACCTGTCAGTCAGGGAAGGACAGGGGTCATAAATTACCAGCACAGAGGGTCATAAATCATCACTTTGACGGAAAGTGTATGATATAACTACTTGCGTGGGTGTGAGTGTGGGTGTGAGTGTGTGTGAGTGTGCGTGTGTGTGTGTTTTGTACCTTTTTGCGCTCCAACAAATAAATGCCACTACACCAGGTATCACCAACAATAAAACCACCACAATGATGAAAACTGTCGAATAAAACACACCAACATGTTAATAAATGTAATAATACTGATCTGTATTTTAATTGATAATTAAAAGTTTGGCACCTAGAAGAAGGCTGCTGTTTGGTTTATCTTGTTTTACTGTTGTTGATGCAGGTGGAGAGTTTGTTGTTGTACTGTGAGGCGGTTTTGATGAAGGTGTTGTGTCTGTTTTCCTCGAGTGTGTTGAAGTTTCTCTTCTTCCTGAAAAACTTCATATTAGTTTGAATGTAAACATTGTTTTTCATAAAGTTACAGTTGGACTTTTTGTAGCAAAAAACTATACTCAGTAGCCTGTTATTTGTTATTTATCTTAAGACAACTTATATTCTTGTTGAAACATGTCAGTAATAAATATAACGGGGGAGTAAGGACTGAACTGTAACTTCTTCCACACAAAAAAAAAGGGGCTGGTTTTGGGCATTAAACTCCCGAGCTGAAAATGTGTCTCACTCCGGCCCTGCCCATGGTGGAGGTAGTGTTAGAGAGCTGTCCACATCACAGGTTGCCCTCGTACCAGTGGTTCTGACCAGAAAGCAGATTACTCTCACCCTGTTCAAGCTGGCATCCTGCACCGAGTACAATGTAGTGGGGGAAACTTTCGGGGTCACACACATCCCTTATTCTTCCCCCGACTGATGGCTAAATTCTGTCATGTAACAGTTTTGCTTTGCGTGAATGTCATTTTTCTCGACAAAAACTGTTTCCAAACAATTTTTTCACACCATTTAAAATTTTGACAGAGATTTTGTGCTAAAGTTAAATGAACAATGATTATTTAGAACCTTGTGAAATTTTATCACTAATATGCATTTCCATCAGCTATATCAGTAAACATTTTAATGTGTTAAACCTGTCATTGCAAAAAAAAAAAAAACCTTGTATGGAAACGTGGCTACTGACACCTTTTGAAGCTTTTATAAATGTTTATGAGGCTTATGTTAGTTGTAATGAAGGAATTATACAGGTGTAATGTAGCTCGATAAACACTACAGTGTTACCAAAATAAATCATAGATTAGACTGAGAAATATGTCCAATCCAATCTGATACCAGTCCAAAGTTTCAGGCCAGTCTGATATCCATAATCAGTATTTACTGTCATTTATAACTTGATATTAATGTGTCACAAAATGACTCGTAGTGTAAAACCCATTTTGTTACGTATGTAACTATAATTCATTTGAAGACTGATCAAGTGTGTTTTCACTGAATATCAAATTTTATTGTGCAATGAAATGCTTTACCTTTAACATGAAGCACGATGTCTCTGTATTCCTTCTCAGTCCTGCACCTGTAGTCTACAGCATCCTCTTCTCTCAGGTCAGATATGAACAGAGACAGATTAGCAAGAGAAATCTGATTAAACAGCTGAAGTCTGCCACGGTAGTGTTCATCATTTAACACTTCTGTCGGACGTCCTGTTCTGTAGCTCCACCAGGTGAATATCTGAGGTTTGGTGTTCAGGTCAGAGCAGGAGCAGGGTAACAGCACTGAACCACCTTTGTGTCCTGTGATATCTACATGTTTATCACCAGAGAGAGAACAGCCTACAGAAAAAACATACAAAAACTCACAATCTACTGAATACAATATGAAGTACAACATTTCAAAATTTAATTTTATGAAAATACTTATGCTTCAGTACATTTAATCCCTAATCTCTTGTTTCTCAGCCCAGTTCCTAACTACTGTGTGTGTTACACTATCTTGTGATCATGTGTGTATTTTTCTTTTAAATCCCAGAGAGTCACTTGTAGTTAAACAGCTGTGATTAGACACCATGTTACAACTACATCTGAAAATAAAGACCACTTGGAGAGAGTAATACTACACAATGTACAGATTTCTTTAAACTGATCAGTTTCCAGTTTTTACAATTACTTACACACATTTCTCAATACTATGTTCACTTAAAAAAAAAAATCCTCACACGGCTGGCTTTACCAGTGTGCAGCTCAGTACAGCAGATAAACTCACATCCATAATGTACTGTCATGGGCGTAGATTTGATTTGAATATTGGGGGGTTGAAGTGTGAATGTGTATGCTTCCCCGTATTTTTAATTAAATAAAAATTTAAATTATAAATAGAAAAAGGGCGCACGGTGCCTTAGTGGTTTGCACGTTCGCCTCACACCTCCAGGGTCCGGGGTTCGATTCCCGCCATGTGTGTGCAGAGTTTGCATGTTCTCCCCGTGCTGCGGGGGTTTCCTCCGGGTACTCCGGTTTCCTCCCCCAGTCCAAAGACATGCATGGTAGGTTGATTGGGCGCTAGGTAAATTGTCCGTAGTGTATGAATGGGTGTGTGAGTGTGTATGTGATTGTGCCCTGCGATGGATTGGCACCCTGTCCAGGGTGTACCCCGCCTTGTGCCGGATGCTTCCTGGGATAGACTCCAGGTTCCCCGCGACCCTGAAGCAGGAATAAGTGGTTGAAGATGGATGGATGGATGGAAATAGAAAAAAAAAGCTTTGTTATATCTGCAGTGTCATTACATAATTATCCTCTGCTTATCTATCTATCTAGCCATCCACCTATCTATCTGATTTATCAATCTATCATCCATCTGTCTAATCTATCTATCTATCTATCTATCTATCTATCTATCTATCTATCTATCTATCTAATATTTATAAGCATTTATGGTCAAATGATTGTTTCATTAAAACAAATTACACAGGACATACGAGTCCAAATGAATGCAGACTGTAACTGATTGAAACTTACACATCATTTAGTGTGAACAAACTTGTTGTTGATAATAATGGGAATTATTCAAATAAAACTTAGCTAAAGTAACTCAAGGCAGTTTTGGTAACTTGTTATATTGATATTTATGGATAAATTAAAAAGAATTAGCTAGTTAGCTACAATATATGTGGAGTGTCATTAGCTAGATCAAGCATAAAGCATTAGAAATCAAGCATTGTGCTCTGAGGAAATAGTTGGGCGATAACAACTTGCAGAACGGAGGGGAATTTTTATCTGATTTATTTTGACAAACAACCAAGTGATTTGGAAAACCAATAATGTTTCAAAATAAATGACTTCCACATACGTTTCAGTTTATAATGGTATAAATATCCGGGGGATTTTATTTGTTAATTCTGATTATTGGAGGGGTTTTCCACTTCCCTCCCTCCCTCCCATCCCCCCAGAAACTGCAGTCCTGTTTAACTATCAGAACACTTCATACACGCCACAAATACAACACATATAAACAAACTACTAGCAAAGTCTCTCTCACGACAACATACACTTGAGTATACCAGAAATACACCCTGGATTGTATGTCATTCAATTGCATGAACCACACACACACACACACACACACACACACACGCCTGAGAGAGAGAGAGAGAGAGAGAGAGAGAGAGAGATAGTTTGTATGGTACATATCATTAATTGGTTTTGCAGGTCTAGGTCAAAGGTCACCATCAATTATAATGATCTTGGCAGGTCAAAGTTCATCATCATCAATTATAATTATGTTGGCAGGTTAATATCCTCAAATATAATTATGTTGAATCCGGTTTCGGTGCAATCCCGCACACACACATACAAGTTCTTTCACATAAATTGTATTCATATATAGTATGATCATGTACATTCCACACACACACAAACACACACGCACATACAGACAGACATATACATATATAAGGCTGATGAAATAATAAATAATTAATTTCCATACACATCCAACCAAAAATATGACACTTTGGGAAGATTAGAAAAAAATGAAATCATGAAAAGATTCAATATTGGGTAATGTCATACGGATGTACAGCCAGAATTTTTTTTTTCCGATGCAGAAAAAGGAACCATTTTGCTTTTCAAGTTCTTGGTCCCGGGTAACAACCATTGGAGCAGTGCTACTGAGAGCGTAACTTTTAATAAGGGTGACTGGAAAAAGTTCAGAAAATGATGCAAGGCTTTTGACTACATTGTTAGAATGGACATGTTTTCATGATGCGTACATCCTGACCAATCAGATCAAAAGATATCTGTTTAAACATTTAGGCCATAACTAATTTATAATTACCAGTAGCAAACTTTAAATCTGGTTCCGGTGTAATCCTCGCACTCACACACAAGTTCTTTCACATATATTGTATTCATACATAGTATAGTCATGTGCATTCCCACAAATATCCCCAGTCTAGACTAATCTCACGGTAGATTCCTCCTTATTCATTCGCCCACCTCATCAGGAAGAAAAAATCCACTATTATCTATTCGTAAAAAAAATTTAACTGTGAATAAGACGTAATGCAGGAAGTGAAGATGGTCACTGACAGAGAGACAGCAGAAAAAGGTGTGAAGTTCACATGCATCTATTTACAGCTAAGACCAGAATGAAGAAGTGACGTATAGGTTACTGGGGAAAATAACTTTTCTATTACACTTTATATGAGTTATTATAGATACATTCACTAAGACAGAGATTGTGAGAGATGTAATTCAGTAAATGTGTAAAAACATACACTGTAAGTATTATAGGGATGTAAAATAATCTCACTGTAGATTCCTCCTTATTCATTCACACCTCTCCTCATCAGTACATTTTAGACTGAAGTTAATCAGGAAGAAAAAATCCACATGATCAAAGCTGAACAGGTCTAAATAAGGAGATTATAACACAAGGAATGATGTGTATGTTTATCTTGTGTATAAAGATTACTGCTGTCTTTGGAGAATTTGGTTGTTCACTAACAGGGCTGAACTACGGCCTACTGTAAACCCAGTCTGGACAGAAACCACATGAACTAAACACAAAGCAGCTGAACTAAGAACTGGCTAATATTCTCTCTCCTTTCTGTAATAGAAAATAGAAAATAACTTCACTCACCTGCAGCAACGTGAAACACAACAACACAAAGATACAAGCACTTCATCATTACTGATTCTTCTGCACACACACAGTCCCTCAAAGTGCACACACACACACACACACACACACACACACACACACACACACACACACACACACACACACACACACACACACACACACTGTCACACTTCCTGAGTGTCTCTCTGTTATATAGTGTGATTATCAGGAAACCACAACATCCACTGTGTCATTTCTGAAAATCTTTTAATCACTCTTTCCATGATCTAATATATTGTAATATAGAGTATTAATATTTATTCATATATTTTCTCATGTGGTCATTTTATCTTTTATGTATAGTGTCATCATTGCAAAAAAATTTTTTTAAAAAAGAGCATGAACTGCAGCATTAACTTCACTCATTTCTACACACATGAATTCTAGTGTTTACCAGCAAGTGTGTTTCCCTAGACTTACAGCAAGTAATAAAGATCAATTTACCATGTGTGAGCTGAGGAGCATTTACAATAGTCATGAAATGGAGTCAAAGACAGAAGTTTAAACATCCATCCATACATCCATCTTCTACTGCTTATTCCTTCTTCAGGGTCACGGGGAACCTGGAGCCTATCCCAGGAAGCATCAGGTACAAGGCGGGGTACTTTCTGGACAGGGTGCCAGTCCATCACAGGGGTGGTTTAAAAACGCATAATTAAAATTTAATTATGTATTTATTATTCTAGCTCTTTGATTATAGAGCTATAGCTAAGTGACTACGTAGACTCTTGTATATTTTACTCCATTATTATGGTTTCTATTTAACACACTGGGTTCAGTTTTTTTTCTCGTTAAGTACATTATGAACTATTCAAGTTTGATTAGTTTGATTCACTCCAGAAACATTGTAGCGCGTGTAGAAAACCGGATCACTGCATTAGCCCGTTTTACAGATTTATTTCATTTTTGTCTATAAAACAAGATGAGATGGGCTTTATAGGAAAATAATCAACAACAGAGTGGCATGATGCTGTTTTCCTACAGTGCATGTCATAGTGTTTTATTTGCTTGGCAAAAATGACAGCTTTAATTTATTACCAAAATTACATGTCTTACTTTGTCAGTTTATAGTTATATTCAGTATAATAGTTATGGAACAGCAACAACAAGTTAGTTAATATTGTTGTTGCTGGCTCCCATATATACATCCACCAAGAAGCAGCCTAGACTAGATTTACTGAGAATGCCACTTTGTCAGTACAACATGAGACATTATTAAACCTTGCCAGTCAGATTCAGGCAGGTCACTAAGTACAGTACCAACTAATGTGGAGGATGTTAGGACTGATAACAGCCATAACAGTAATCCCCTCCCTCCTTGTGCTAGAGTCCTTTTAAGGCTCCTCCTTATGAGGAAGAGAACAGACTGAAATGGGTGTCTCTGAAAACTACCTTTTTGCTAGTGTTCACTTCTGAGAAAATAGTGGAAGAACTACATACCCTGGTAATAAACTCTTCTTGTGTGTGTTCTCGTGCCATCAGGACAAACGTTATAGAGTTGATTCTCACCACCCCTGCAGGTTAGGGAGGTTGAAATAGTAGTTAAGTATGTTAAGTATGGTTCAGTGAAACCTGGAGATCCAGAGAAAATGCAAGTAGGTTTCAGGGAAATGTCCATATGTCAGTGATATTTATTGTAAATACTGTCACACAGAATTTTGTGACTTTGCTGAATGCTCTCACCATACACACACACACACACACACACACACACAACACGCGACGCGCACACGCATGAACGTATGCACACATTCATTCACACACACACACACAGTATACTGGTGACTCTCACCACCTCTGGCAGTTACCTGGTGATCATAAACCCACAGCTGCACACATATCTAGTGTTCTCATGTTAGAGCCAGTGTGAGACCCTCAGCATGTCAGAGTAACCACATGATTGTGGCCAGGGCAGCATGGGGGCTGATGGGAGAATGGCTACTTCCTTCTCTCAGCATCAGTTAACTGACATTGTGCCATGTGCCACAGAGAATACTGAGTAATACTCCACACTCAACATGCACACGGTCATACATCCCTTACAGTCTTTTTCTTCTTCATTTTATTTGTATAATTGGTTTCATGTATTTATCAACACTGAGATCAGTTTTTCAGAATTCTTCTCTACCAACATGCAGCTTAGTACAGAAGAGAACCTCCTTAGTGTAGTCAATACACTGGTAAGTTTTTGGGAAGTGTAAGGAAACCGAGAACCGAGAGAATATGGACATGGGGAGAACACGTGAAACTCCACACAGACAGTAACCTGAGCTCAGGATTGAACTGGGGACCCTGGAGCTGTGAGGGAGTAATGCTACCTGCTGTACCACTGTGAGGCCCATCGATCCAAACATGTTCCCTCATTTATTAAGTTTTTTACTATTTGATTTTGAATATATTTTTTAAAATACTCTTTTGTTTATTTTATAAACTGTACACAACAGGTTGGAAACATGTGCAGAGATACACAGAAATTTGCTGGAAGTTGAATTTATGTGAAAAAGAATTCATGAATATTGAATGATGAACTTATTCAATGTCTTTTGTCTCAAAGCAATAAAAACTGATCCATAGTTCAGTCCACTCAGACCGCTGCTGTGCTAACTGTGTGAACTTTGAAAAAATTCTAGGGACTATTATGAAAATTTCACAAAATCTAGATTAGAAACACATTCAGTCCAGTCAGATTCAACAATCCTCCTTTTTTATTTTTACACAAAGTCATTAAAAGTCACAAACAAGAACTTCTATAGCAGTCTTCTTACACAAAACAGCATGATGACAACATTCCTAGAGCTTTCATTTCTTAACCTGATATAAGTATGGTACACATAAGATAGAAAATGACACGTACACTCAAAATATAATTAGCGAGATTATCCATCAGCAATTAATGATAAACAATGAATGCAGAACAATACACTTAGCTAACATAAGTAAATGGAACACACATGTTTATGCCTGAATCTGATATTTAATTGGAAAAACTTATAAAAGGTCAATATTGTGAATCCTGTGCTGGCCATAGTGTGTATTTAATATATGTTTTCAGCATTATTCTATAATATCTGAGCATGTGTCTATATTTAGTCTGGATTAGTTTGTTATAATGCTGCTATATTCAGTTTTCTCTCCAGTGATGATCTGCTGCTCCGCTGTGTTAATGTGGGTCAGTAGAGTAGTAAGTGTAAATAACAGTAGTAAATACAGTGACATCAGACCCAATCTGAGAAAAGTCAGAACAGGAAAATTATACATATATCACACGTATAAATTCTATGGCTTTTACTGCTGAAAAAGTTTTTGATGATCACACAAATCTCCAAATCTGATTTCTTTCTTTACACCATGTGTTGTTCTGATAGAAGCAGCAGAAGATATTTTCCTATAACTCACTGTTCAGTGAAAGCATGTGTGTTTCATGTGTGTTACCTGCAGTGTATCACAAATACAACTAAATCTCTAAAGGTAGAAACAAATCTGCTGTAACTGTTACTGTAGAAGCGTGCAGAATTAAATGGAGATTAAATTAGAAATACAGTAGGACTCAAAGACTTAAAGATGCTACATAATAATAACAATGCAGCTGGAGCTCAGGCCTGCATGTACACTAACCTGATCCTTCTGCTTTACTTCACAGTCCGGCGTCTCTTCAGTAATCACGTTCTCTCTCCACATCTTCCCGCTAAAGAGAAAAGACCTCAGAAATCACACCTCTAGTAGAAACTACACAATTTAATTTTCCTTATCCTTAGCTGCTGTTCTGCTTCAACTCACATACATTAACACTGAGTGATGGAAAGAACCACATTTGAAACTTTATGTTGCAGTGAAAGTATTTTACTGAAGTACTAAATAACTTTCTGTGATGGATTCCCAAAAAGGAAATATGTGGAAATTGTACTGGGGAAAAACCTCCACAAAATCACAAATCAGTTATTAGTTCATCAGTCTGTGTGTGTGTGTGTGTGTGTGTGTGTGTGTGTGTGTGTGTGTGTGTGTGTGTGTGTGTGTGTGTGTTGTACCTTTACATCTCCAACAAATAAATGCCACTACACCGGCTATCACCAACAATAAAACTGCCAGAATGCCAAAAACTGTAATAAAACATACCAAAATATTAATAAATTTAAAAATAGAGATGTGGTTTTTCATAGCTGATGAAAAGTTTTGGTACCTAGAGGGAGGCTGCTGTGTGTTTGCTGTTTATCTTGTTCCAGTGTTGTTGAGGATGATGCAGGTGGAGAGTTTGTTGTTTTACTCTGAGGCGGTTCTTTTTTTGTTTCTTTTTTTTTTCCATCTGAAGTTTAATTTCTACTGAACATTTCTACTGAACATTTCTACTGAACATTTCTACTGAACATTTCTACATTTCTACTATTTCTACATTTCTGCTAACCTGTTGATGCAGGTGGAGAGATTGTTGGTGTACTCTGAGGCGGTTCTAATGGAGGTGTCGTGGTCTGTTTTTCTTGAGTGTGTTGAAGCTTCTCTTCTTCCTACTGAAAAAGGCAAACTTATTAAAACTAATGACTGTTTTATCACTGTTAGTAATATGACACATGACACTGGAGTAAAGCATGCTCACAGTCATTAATGAAAATATGTACCTTTAACATATAATCTGACATCTCTGCTATCAGCCTGTACAGAACATCTGTAGAGTCCCTGGTCCTCTTCAGTCAGGTCTGATATGAGTAGAGAGAGGTTTCCCGGGAGCGTTGTTACTGACCAGTTTGACTCTGTTTCTGTGATGTCCAGTCTGTTCAGGGTAAATTTCCCTGAAAGTAATTGATTCTATTAAACTCCCATTGTACAGACTTTGGTTTGTCCTGTAGGTCAGTGCAGACACAAGTAAGGCAGAACTACAGACTCTCCGTGAACCCGGTCACATCCTCTACCCCCTTTTTTCACCAGCTCACAGCCTGTAAACATAATGTTTACAGTTAATAATAGAAGTACTGCAATTATTAATATTCCCGCTTGTAAATCACAAATATTTTCTTGTTGCAGACCAGAAGAGATTTTTAAAGGATGAGCCAATCACCTGTTTAAATTCCTCTATATGAATCCAGTATCAGGACTCCCCTGATACCCAACACTGAACCTGTACTGGTTTATTTTATTTTAATAATTGTAATTTTAATAAGCATGTGGCATGTACCTTATATTATAAGTAAAGTTAAGACATTACTTAAGGGACATCTTCATAGGGCTACATGACACCTACATAAACCCCTTCATAATATCTGACATGAACCTAAATAAATATTTGTAAAGACATGTATTTAAAAAGACTTCCTAAAGCATCAGCTGATGTACAGACTGTGTTTATCAATGTTAATGTTAAGTTGATATAACACCTAGTCTAGTGACAGATTTCTGTAGACATTAAATGGTGTTATGACGTTTTCCAGGTTGATTTTCTTTAGATCATTATGTAAAAGTATGTGTATGTAGATTTTCTCTGACTGTCAATTACAGTGAGTTTGTTTTGAATGATTCATGTCATATTAATATTAACTCTCAAGTATCAGATATTAACCAAACAAGATGACTTTGATACTTACTGAACCCTTATGTCAGTTGTAATACACATATAAAACACATATATTTAACAAAAGATATGTTTTTGGATAAACCTGTGTTGTGTTTGCAATTGTTTGATATTCATGAGAGCAGAGTATTTTTGTGATTTTATTATTTTAAACGAAAGATCAAAAGGTTAAACAATGAAGGCAATTTTTTTCATAGTCTTCTTTGCTCATATTTACCAATATTAGTGGAGGGTACTGTATGTAGCTACAATTCATTCAAGACTTCTGAATTGTTCAAACTTTTATTGTGTTATATAAATCCTTTTAATACCTTTAACATAAAGCTTGATGTCTCTGTGTTCCTTCTCAGTGCTGCACCTGTAGACTCCATCATCCTCTTCTCTCAGGTCAGATATGAACAGAGACAGATTAGCAGGGAGAACTGTTATTAAACAGCTGAAGTCTGTCACGGTAGGTGTTCATCATTTAACACTTCTGTCAGAGGTCCAGTTCTGGGTAGGTCCACCAGGTTAATATCTGAGGTTTGGTGTTCAGGTCAGAGCAGAGGAGCAGGGGAACAGCACTGAACCACCTTTGTGTGTGTGATTTCTCTCTGTGATTTTTATCACCAGAGAGAGAACAGCCTACAGAAACAAACACACAAAAACTCACAATCTACTGAATACAATATGAAGTACAACATTTCAAAATTAAATTTTATGAAAATATTTGAGTACATTTCATTAAAAAATCATGAAATGTGTCTGTTTTACTATTACTGACTATTTAAGAATTATTGAAAATACAGTTTTGGAATAATTTGAGAATTGGTACAACACAAGCAGATAAATGTTTGTTTGTTTGTTGGTTTATCTTTAGTTTAGTTAGAATTGTACCCTATTTTAGTGTTGGTTTGATTAGGAAAGGTTCACATCTGAATATAAAGCTCACAGCTGATGTTAAGAGCAAAACAAAAAAAAAGTCATGAGGTTGAAGGAGTTGTCCAGTTTGTCATTAAGAGTTTTATTTAAAACACACAGGGTCAGTAGTGGAAACATCATCAGCTGGACTCAAACCCTAATCTCTTGTTTCTCAGCCCAGTTCCTAACTACTGTGTGTGTTACCTATCTTGTGATCATGTGTGTACTTTTTATTTTAAATCCCAGAGAGTCACTTGTAGTTAAACAGCTGTGATTAGACACCATGTTACAACTACATCTGAAAATAAAGACCACTTGGGAGAGAGTAATACTACACAATGTACAGATTTCTTTAAACTGATCGCTTCTATTTTTTACAATTACTTACACACATTTCTCAATACTATGTAAACTTGTGATGTAGAAAAAAAAATCCTCACAAAAGTTATGTCTTACCAGCGTGCAGCTCAGTACAGCAGATAACCCTCACATCCATAATGTACTATAACTATCGTAAAACTTCATACACCCTCAAACCACAAGAACACAAGGAAAGTCCCGGAAGCCAGAACCCTATCACTCACAACACAATGACTTTTAGCAGGGGAGAAAATCCAAAGTAGAGAAAAATTTAACCATAGACATTCCAAGAAAATAACAAAAATATGTAAATTTGTCACACACCACACACACACACACACACACACACACACACACACACATACACACACACATACACACACACACACCCACACACACACACACACACACATGCACACGTCAGATATCACATATCACCAGGTTCTAAAAATATAATTTTATATATAAAACACTTATTAAAAAATCATGCACTGAGTCGATTCAGACGAGTTCATCATTCAGACATGAACAGGAAATGCAGAGTTGTAGTGGTAGCTCAGTAGTTAAGGCACATTGGGCTATCTGGAGAAAAATCCTGTAAACACTGTGTGTGAGCTGGAAATACACCCTGGATTGTATGCCAGTCAATTGCAGGAAACCACACACACACACACACACACACACACACACACACACACACACACACACACACACACACACACACACACACACACACACACACACACACACCTCAGCAGGTTATCTTAGGCAGTCCACCTACCATCACATTTTAGGATTTAGGAATCAATTAATTTATTAATCTAATCTAATCTAATTAGTATATATATATATATATATATATATATATATATATATATATATATATATATATATATATATATATATATATATATATATTTATTTATTTTTTTTTATTTTTTTTTAAGTAACACACTGTTTTTTAATGTTTGGTTAAAAATGAAGTTCCTTCATTTTGAAAACAGTATGTAAAACGTAAAAAATATATACACACACTTTTATTGGAGTTTTTGCGGAGAAAAGATTTCATGAATTTTGAAAGCTGAAGTTTATTCAATCCTTTTTGTGTCAAAGTAATGAAAAGTGATACACAGTTCCCAGTCATAGACCGCTTGATGTGAGTTTTTAAAAAATGTGAACACAGGATTGAAAAATACATGTTACTAAATATGGTGTAATGCAGGAAGTGAAGATGGTCACTGACAGAGAGACAGCAGAAACAGTTGTGGGAAATTCAGACGATCTATTTACAGCTAAGAATGAAGAAGTGATCAGTGAAGTGACAGTAACAAGTTACAGGAAAATAACTTTCCTATTACACTTTATATGAGTTATTATAGATACATTCACTAAGACAGAGATTGTGAGAGATGTTATTCAGTAAATGTGTAAAACATACACTGTAAGTATTATAGGGATGTAAAATATAATATAGATAATCAGGAGGAAAAAATCCACATGATCAAAGCTGCATAGGTCTAAATAAGGAGATTATAACACAAGGCATGACATGTACAGTATCTCACAAAGTGAGTACACCCCTAACATTTTAGTCAATATTTGATGATGTCTTTTCATGTGACAACACTGAAGAAATGACACTTTGCTGCTAATAAAGTAGTGAGTGTGCAGCTTGTGTAAATTATGCTGTCCCTCTAAAATAACTAAACATACAGCCATTAATGTCTAAACCGTTCTGACAACAAAAAGGTGAGTACACCCCTAAGAAAATGTCCAAATTGGTGCCAAAGTGTTAATATTTTGTGTGGCCACTCATTATTTTCCAGCACAAGCTGTACACACTCACTACTTTTACATTGTAGCAAAGTCTCATTTCTTCATTGTTGTCACACAAAAGTTTGAATCAAAATTATTTGCAACAATGTGAGGGGGTGTAGTCACTTTTGTGATATACTGCATGTTTAATCTGTGTATAAAGATTAATACTGTCTTTGGACAATTTGGTTGTTCAGGAACAGGGCTGAACTACGGCCTACTGTAAACCCAGTCTGGACAGAAACCACATGAACTAAACACAAAGCAGCTGAACTAAGAACTGGCTAATATTCTCTCTCCTTTCTGTAATAGAAAATAGAAAATAACTTCACTCACCTGCAGTACGCGGAAACACAACAGACAAAAGATACAAGCACTTCATCATTACTGATTCTTCTGCACACACACACACACACACACACACACACACACACACACACACTGCCTGAGTGGCTCTCTTTATATACTGTGATTTTCAGGAAATAACCACTGTAAGTCATTTCTCATTTCTGAAAAATGTCTTTCATCACTTTTCCATGACTCAATTTACATTGAATATGCAGTAGTATTTATTCAAAAATTTCATGCAGTGGTTTTACTTATTCATCGTTTCATCATCGATATAGTGTTTTAGGCCTCACTTCTCAGTTGCTCAAGTGAAGTTTGTTAGATGACCCCTAGGAAGCCTGAGGGACCGAGTCAACACAACAGAAGACTTCAGAAGCCAAACTTGTTCTGAGGTATTACAACATGAGCAAAACAACCATTTTCAATTCAACTTAAAGAATGAGAGATGACACTTTTTTAATCTACTACTACTACTACTACTACTACTACTACTACTACTACTTGGGTAGAGAGAGACATGAAACGGGTTTTGAAGTTCACATGAAACTACACCGCAGCCCAGGAAAGAAAACGAAGATGGCCAGATGTAATCAGAACATTTACCATGTGTGAGCTGAGGAGGTCTAGTTGGTGTTTAAAACATAAATTATAACGTATACAGTAATGATTATTACATTATTGTAAAAAAAAACTCTTTATGTTTATTTAATTAATTATTTATTCTTCCTTGGCCTTTGATTATAGAGCCATAACAAAGCGGCTAAATGGTGACATCAGCTGACATAAAGCGCTACTACAGCTGATGTCAAAGTGTTTATTCCTCTTGTATCTCAGCAATTTAGCATCAACTAGAATTTATATTTGTGATGGAATTACATGATGTCTGGGAAACTAATTATTCCTCTATCTCTTGAGATTAACACGGCTTGTCATGTCAAAACTTCTTAAAACACTACACTTAATATCTCCTCACTGAAAACTTATCAATCCTGTTAACAATCACAAACTTTTTAAATCCCTTCTTATAGAGCATTCACCATAGCAAGTCCCAGTGGAAGGTGTTACTATAGAAACAATAACATATCAAAATGAGGCATTAACATAAACCTGTGATTTAATTCTACAGCTGGTAGACTTATAGAAAACAAACATGTTCTGACCAGAGAATTTAATACATAGTGAGAAATATAGTGAGAAAGTTACACCATTATAATACAAAAATTAACTGCCCGTTCAAGCTCGACCTCTAGGTGCCGCCATAACGCCTGTAATGATAATGTGCCTCAGTAGCAAGCGTTTTCTGCCATTTGCACTCTGGTTTAATGTATCATCCATTCTCTAATGGATAATAGATAAAAGAGTTTTTTCCCTTCAGAAGGTGAAATGCTGCTCAACTGGGTTAAGGTCTGGTGATTGACTTGAGCAGTCTAAAACCTTCCACTTCCTCCGCGATGAAGTCCTTTGGTGAGTGGGAAGAGGTTTGGATCATTGATTTGCTGCATGATAAAGTTCCTCCAGATTAATTTCTCTGTAAATTGCCAGACACAATGTTCCTGTAAACTTCTGAATTCATTCTGCTGCTGCCATCATGAGTTACATCACAAGCATTAATATATGCAAGTGGATCTTCTCTCCCTCACACTTTGTCTGATTCTATAGGATCGATGTTACAGAGCCATCACTGACTTATTCCATCCTGAGTGTTTAATAAATAATGAAAATTTTTACTTTAAAATAAAAACAACAACAACACAAAAAACAACCTCTGCAGATGAGTTGTTTTTTGCCCCCAATGTTCCTGCTTTATTCATGGAGTAGTTGAGGTTATTGTGTTTTGTTCCGTACACCACTAAGTAGTTGGCATGACTGCTTCAGACCACATATCTGCAATAAGGGAGTTGTTTATATTCCATAAGGAGATACCAAAATATATTTTTGAAAGAGTCATCTTGATGTGAGTTTTCCTGCTCTTATTTGATTGACAGAATAGTGCTTCCAGTACCGGTCTCGCCTAAGTTATTCGGTGCATAGTGAGATACCAAATGAACATTTGAAAAGAGAACACTTGTCAATCACATGTTACAATAATTTGCTTGCCTACAAACTGGGTGCGCTCTTGATACACATCTACAAATAAATACCAGGAAACAAGAACTGAAATTTGAAACACTCTTCTCATATTCATCTTTTGATTTCAATCCCAAATGTTTTCTTGATCTACAGCTGAAACAAATTAATTGGTCTTGCCGTTTCCGCTCCAGTTTCAGAGGGGACTGTAGATATAAACACATACATGTAGAAAATGGAGGCTGCTTCATATAATAGGTATATTTCGATGAGCTACAGAACTTTCAGCAGGGTGTAGTGAAGCATGCTTGGTAAAGTTCAGCTCAGGATGAACAAAACTATATGTACAGTAGTAACACGTTTCATAACACCACGATATCACACAGTGCAGGTTATATATTTCCTAATCTTCATAAACCTTAACTCCCGGTGTGAAATGAGTAACAAGAGAAATCAGCACAGTAGAGGGTCATTTGGAAATCAAAATCTTTATTACAGTTATACACATTACAAAAATGACTATTTCTTCCAATGATTTAGTACTGAATATGAGGGAGATCAACTTCACACACTAGCAGAACATACGATACAGTCGAGCATGTACTAAACCCAGGAACAAAAAAATAATGCAAAGACAGCAGGTGTTCAAGTAAGGTTTAGTACTGTGTCTCGATAACAAGGCATGAAAAATCATTTGGTCTAGCACAATGAGGAAATGCCTTGACAGCTATATAGATTAAAAAAAAGAAAAGAAAAGATAAAAAAGAGTGTATGAATGAAGAAATAAAAGAAGATATGTAGGAACTAGTGTGTCAGCTTCTGCCTGAATTGTAGTTGTTTTCTTTTGCCTTGATTTTGTGCAAAATATAGACAGGATGATCTCGGGTGAACTCGACAACACAGAACAGGCACTTGAGCTTCCTGTAACCCAAAAAAATAATAATATATACAAAATTGAGCTCCTCCTACACCAGCACACACTTGTAAACAGTGTTTTTTAAACTCACTGAACTTCTAACAAGAACCCAAATAAGGTCTACAGTTCTCAATAATGAAGGTCCAACACTGGATTAGGTAGGTAAATGTCTCCAGAAAACTAGGGAAGGGACAAATTCTAACTGCGTATGGGTTTGGTCACGAGAATAAGACATCTTGATTTGGATCATGACATGAATGTTAAAAAAAAAAAAAAAGACAGACAGTAAATGTCATGAGTCATCTGAAAAAGAACATCAGCAACTCTGGGTTCAAGTGAGTCTTTAAGTACATCAGTCATTATTTATTATAGAAGGTTTACGTTGCAGAAGGGTATGTTTAGAGGAAAAAAAACCAAGACAAGTCATATTTGTTCATGCCAGGGATGACAAAAGCCACGCTTGAACCTGTAATAACTGTAATAAGCAGATTCTGGTATAATCTTGGTAAGTCGTAACGTCCTCAATGATAATCAATCAATCAAACACCTCACGTGAGTTACACAACAGCTCCAAGATTCACAAACTTATGGAGGTGTTTTAAAATGACCCAAATGACTGAAATGGTCATTAGAGACGAAACTGTGAGGCAAACACCGACCAAAATGAAGAACACTGAAGTGGCCTCGCTGGGACGCTGGACTCGAGGCCTCTGAGCCATCAAGCAGAGCCCATCTGATGCACCCCTCGACTTAAAGGTCATTCCCTCCTCTGTCGGGCATAGTGCAATAGACTAAATTAGATGGAAATCGGAACACACACAATAATAATAGTAACACACATAGCACATATACACACACACACACACACACACACACACGTCAACGCATACAAGACAACACAGAGTAAAAGTACGAAAGTGTACTTCAGGATCCATCACCAGCTGTCAGTCGCATTCTTCATATAAAAATAAAAATAACAAAAACACAACAAAGGGAGCCAGCAGCTATCATACTTTAATACATAGAAATATAATTAGTACAATTTGAGTTAAACGTCTACCACCACCATCCAGATGAGTTCTATGGAGTGTTCTTTCTTTTTCTTTAATTATCCAAAAAAAGTTATATCAGAAGTACATTAACCGCATTACGTCTAAGCCCCTTACTGAATAAAATCTACAACAGATTCACTGTACCCCCACTCCTTACTCAATACTGGGTCATGTTCACTGGATTCATTGTGCACGCAGCCACGCAACGTCAACGCTTGCAAAATTCATACTCAAACATCTGGATTTTTGCCTCATGGATTCACAACGCCATCCATACATGTAATCTCAATTCCCTTTGTGTGTGTTTATATGCACTGGATTGAATTAGAATATTGTTTTATCTTTTTAAATCAGTAGTAAATTAAAGTTCAGCTCTATCTTCAGGATGATCAACAGTAGTTTAACTGGGCGGTGACTAACATCAATTCTGTTGAAGCAACACGTAATCAACGACTGCATCTATCTGAGACCAAGCGGACGCAAATCAGCGCCACACACATCAGGGGCAGCCAATCATAGTTCACATTAAATCATTCATCATACACCCTACAAACAAAAATTACCTATATTTTTAAATGAGTATAATAAAATTCATATTTTCCAGCTTTGCTCAGTTCATTCATAGACAAGCTCTGCTTGTTATATACAAAAGTGATGCTGTACAAGGCACCGTATTTAAAATCGCTTCAGAAATATAGGAACAGTAAATTACCGGATTATCACATGTCAAGCTCATAATGAATTAAGAAGTAAATAAAATAATAAGCTGTGATATTAAATTACTTTTCAACACACATGACTTCTAGTATTTAGGACAAAGATGCAATGTCCATCAGTATATTTACCAGCAGCATGTTCCCCTAGACTTACGGAAGTAATGAAGACATTTTACCATGTACGATCTGAGGGTCTGTAGGAGGGCTCATCATGATTTGATGATCATGACTCATTATGAAAAATTAAAATTATAATGAATGAATTATATATATATGAATTATATATTGATGAATTATAATGAATAAAATTAATCATAAAAGTGTCATTGTATTTTTAACATGATTTATTAGGAGTTTAAAGAAAGCTTAAAAGGGTGTGTGTGTGTGTGTGTGTGTGTGTGTGTGTGTGTGTGTGTGTGTGTGTGTGTGTGTGTGTGTGTGTGTGTGTGTGTGTGTGTGTGTGTTGTGTGTGTGTGTGTGTGTGTTTACTTGATTTACTTATTTGTTTATTCTTTCATAGGTCTTTGTTTATAGAGCTAGGCAGCGCTAAAAGTGTAGCAAAATCAGTGCCATAAAAGCTGCTACTACAGCTGGTCTATAGATTATTGTTCATTAGAGATCTAAATCTACATCCAGATTTCTACAGAAAAAAAAATGCTTTTATTGTCTCATATACATGTAAAGGACAATTACATTATTTTCCTTAAAGCTGATTTTGTCTACTGTTAAATGTCCTCTACAAATAACATTTTGTTGAATTAAATAGGACACTCTACTAGACAATGTTTACACTGCATTACTTTCGAGTTCTGAAAAAAAAAAAAAACACTAATAATAACACCCATAACAAGCAACAATGAGGGAAAATACAGAATTTATAAATGGGAACCAGTCAGGGAAACAGAAGACAGGAAATCAGTGGAACAACCGTGAGGAAGAAATTCAAACTATGAGAGAGATGCCCTCTGCTGGTCTGGCAGAGAATTAACCCTGGTGACAAACATAAAGTGAAATTTCTTCTCATATTCAATATTTTTACTCTTCTTGTGCCAGTATCTATGTAGATTTTTCCAAAACCCATTACTCTTTTTACATTTGACTTCATTACTATGGTTTCTATTTAGTTGAGTTAGATTCTTTATGTCTCTTCATTCTTCTTAGAATACAGAATGACATGAATGTATTACTGATCAGTTTCATGGTTACATTTTATGTTGTGGGAAATCTGCAAAACAAGTTACTTCCTGTTATCACTTATGTTATAGGAACTACCTGCTGAAAAATCCAGCCTGTTCTGACCAGTTTCAGCTACCAAAACACAAAAAGTGGTGCTGCAACAATTTGGTAGAACATCTTTATCTTCTGCTACAGTAAGTGTTCATATAGAGCATTAGTGGAAAAACTGTGATCTAAATTAAGGCGCTGAAGCACTACTGTCAGAGCTGCTGTTATAGAAAAATTAATCAGCACCTTCTGAACAATCAAATTAGACAATTCAACACCTTACTGTATCACACAGTATAGCAACATAATTACAAATAAAAAGAAAGTAACCATAAACCTGAATTTGATCCATGTGAAACTGGATGTTCTATCCCAACTGCTACACCAGGTGGCACTAAATCCCTTTGTAAGGGGTAATGTGCATCATTAACAAGCTTTTAAAATAACTGTCCTTTGCAGTCCAATTATGAGACATGAGACACCTCACTAATGGAGAATATAATACTATGTTTCACAATATAAAAATGATATATATTATTACTATATGTTCTTAGGAACATAAACTCTGATGTATGGAACAGAATGCATTTATAACCACCTCCCTTTAATCTTCCAAATTTCAATATATTACACTCATCTAAATGTCCACACTTTAATAGGAACATACCTGTATTAAACCTTACCATTGATGTAGTTATCCAATCATTCGCGCTATGTGTGGCAATAAGTCATGTGGCAGCAGCATGATGCATGACATGCAGATACAGGTTTCCAGGGTCTCAGATAACATACTTGCCATTAATGTAAATGTTAAAAAAAAAAAAAAACTCTTGACCTGTGTCTCCCTGATTTTATGCATTGTGCTGTTGACTGTGATAACCTCAATAAATGAGCAGTTTTTCTCCTAGTAAAGCAGATGGAAAGTGAATTTGAAATATGAAAAAGTTCTTACATCATATATCAACAATGTCTGCACATTTTGCCATTGTTTGCAGAACTTTATTAGGGATTTAATTTAGATTATTTTCTATAAAACAAGATCTTGAGTGGTGAAAGTATTTTCAGCTAGCCAAATCTGGCTTTATAAAACTGCAACCCTGTCATTAACTGTCTTGCTCTTTACTGAAAATGTAGGGTAGAGGGTTTCCTGCCTAAATGGTCCTCTATGAATGCTTGTTGCAGTTCATACTTTGACCACAAGGTGGTCAATAAATAACTCAAGTGAGTATGTAGGGGGGGAGTGGTGGAGGATGGGGGATGGGGACGATCCACCTCACTGCTTCCTGCTAATAAATCTGCCAAGGCTGTGCGGATGTAATGCATTGTGGTATAAAAACCAGTAGACCACAACTTCTATTTTCATGTCCTGAAAGCACCGCTGAACACAGAAGCTGTGTAAAAGTTTGCTTTCCCATAGGAAGGTATATCAATACAAAACCTCTACCCTTCTGCCTCCTTAGCTCCTGCCAGACGGCCGAAGGTCTTCAGGATACAAGGTCTTACTAGGAGGACAATTATGCTAAACATCCCCAGTTTAAAAAAATAAAAAACAAAATAAAATAATTAATAATAATAGTAATAATAATTATACTAATAA
>CM022753.1:7181549-7228870 GCA_012411365.1 Ameiurus melas | reverse complement strand
TGTATTACGTATTGTTTGACAAAAAAATTTATTAAATACACACCATGGTAAAGTACATTTCCCCAATTTGTTGTTCTTGTTTTTTTTTTGTTTGTTGGTTTTTTCAAGTAAATAGCAGATTAAAATATATGCATGTATGGGGGAAAGGGGGAGGGGTTTCCAGTGTATTGCATTACACTTTCTTATGTTAGCTAAGGGTATAGTTCCTCATTTACTTTGTCTGTTAATCATTAAAAATTCTGTCTGATGGATAATCTTGCAGAAGTATTCAGAGCGTACGCATCATTTTTATATCTTATGTGTATCATACTTATATCAGAATAATAAATGAATGTAGAAGGCTTTTATCATCATCCTGTTTTGTGTAAGAAGACTCCTATCTGATCTGGTTTGTGACTTTTAAAGTCTGCTGAATTCGGGTAAAAATCAAAGAATGAGAATCGGTGAATCTGACTGGAATAAATGTGTATTTCTAACCTAGCTTTTGTGAATTTTTCCTACTACTCCTTGCAATTTGTTACCGTTTCTTTTTTCCCCTTTACAATTAGTTACATGCATTTATCATTACTGAATTCACTTTTTCAAAACTCACAGAGTAAGATCAAGAAAACAAAAAAAAAGTAAAAGAGGATGTCTAACACAGAGGAAACAGATAGTGAGCAACGTTAGCTTAGGAAAAAAAACAGGAAGAGGAACGAAATTAATCATAACATTATCTCAAGAAGGGACAAGGTTGGTGAGGGCTTAGTGGTTAGCGCACGTTCCAGGGTCCGCAGTTCGAATTCTGCCATGTGTGGTGAGGGTTTCCTCCAGGTACTTTAGTTTCCTCCAGCAGTCCAGAGACATGCATTGTAGGCTGATTGGCTGATTGGCGTGTCAAAAGTGTCCGGGTGTATGAATGGGTGTGTGAGTGTGCAGGTGATTGTGCCCTCATGGGACTGGCACCCTGTCCATTGTGTACCCCGCCTTGTGCCCGATGCTCAATGGAATAGGCTCCAGGTTCCCCGTGACCCTGAATAAGAGTAATCTGGATGATGGAAGGAAGATGGATCTCTACTGATTAGTTGTAGAAATAAAGCCCAGCAAGGAAAGCCACAATATCTAAGAGGAAAAGTACTAGAAGCCAAATGTCTTAAAGAAATGCGACAGCTTGGCTGTGATGATTAGGTTTGATGACTCTAGACTGCCAAGTGAGCTATGAGGTCAGGCCATATATTCCTCCACCACTGAGATGCTTTAAATTGCAAAAATATGGCCATGTAGCATCAGTAAGGGCAAACAGAGAGATGTGGTAGGTGTGCAGGTGAAAGTGTGGAGAAGGTGTAAAGCTCAAATACTGCAACTGTGGAGGACAGCACAAGCTCAGCTTACTGTGGCTGTGAAGCCAGCAAGAAGGCAGTGGAGGTGCAACGAGTGAAGACATTGCAAGGAATAACATATGCGGGAAGTAGTAAAAATAAGGAAAGATATGCTAATTATGAGTAAGAAAGAATTTGTGTTGTTTATGGTTGAGGTTATAAATTGCTCAGCACAGACCGAGAGAAGGACTGAAAAGTTCAAAATAATAATTAAATCAGCTGAAAAATACCTTGGTATTAAATGACTAGTGGAAGAAATGTTAACTGCAGGAATCTATGACTCTCAGTCATGGGCTGGTGGCTCTTCATGATCCTAATTATATTGCAGTGGAATTCCAGGAGTCTTATAGCTAATGGACAAGAATTCAAAAGTTTGTGACTGATCTGTTAGATAAACCCCACAGTTAAAACCACAGTTATACTTTGTGATTTATGGATATACTACAATCAGAAATGATAAGGAAGCGGGTAAAGGTAGAGGGTAGCAACTTTTCTAAGAAATGATGTGAAATATAACCTAGTCAATAAAGGGAAAGAACAGGAATCTGTGGTAGTCAGAATATGGACAGGAAAAGACAGTATAAGATAAGGTAAGATTTTATAAGATAAGTTTTTGCTTTATGTACTGTTCTGTTTCATGATTTTATGTAATTGTTAATTTTGATGTTTGTCTGGTTCGTTTGTAACCACACAGTAAAAGAGTGAGCAGTCTGAGAGTGGTAAAATTTGTGTTTTCCAGCCTCAGATCTGTTTCAGGTTTGTTATTCCACATAACCACTTTTACCACTGAGAGGGTGAATGTTGAGCCTTACTGTCTCAATGCTATAGTGGCCATAATTTGTTATTTGTACTGTTTACCATAATTCTGGTACTGCTTGGGTATTGTCAACAGCCTCCATTTCTTGTGGCAATATTCACATTGAATATTGCCACACAAACATGCAAAAGTAAGCGGAGGTCTATCAGTGGATTTATACAATTTGTATTGGCTAATAACAATCTGTTATTGTTGGCTGGTGATCCACGGCTGAAAAAAGTCGTCATCTGTCGGCCTAATATTACCAATCAGTGCACTCTGCCCGCCATCTGCTGGTCACAGTGTAAAAATTATTGTGTATGTGCGTGTGTGTATATATATATAGTGCTGTGTCAAAAGTCTTGTGCACCCTATTTTTTTAAGCACAAACTTTGTTATAGATTTTTATTTTACATTAATTAATAGTCTTCTACATTATACAGTCAGTATAAAACATTTCAGATTCCAAAACATTAGTTTTCCATTACAAAATTAAATGTTACAGATAAATGTTTGTATGTCAGTAAAAACAACAGCATAGTAAGCGGTAAGAGACATTTTTCAGACTAAAAACCATAATGATGGCTTCTGGATTTTGCTGCAAAAATAAGAAGCAAGTGTGACAGTAGAAAGTCTCCGAAGAACGTGTGTCTGGTTCTGCAAGATGCTCAATAACACTTACAGCTCATTTCCTTATAAAACTGCATTGATTCTATCTGAGACTACTTATGTTTTGTTTTTTAAAGCAAAGGGTCGTCACACCAAATATTGCCTTTGTGTCATTTATTACTGTTTATCACTCTTCATAGTATCTTTCTAAAGGGAGAAACATTTCATTCCATTATTTTTGAAGGCATCTTTGCTTTACAGCAGAGGTTCTCAAGCATTTGTAACTAGAGCCCCAGCCTCCCCTATCATGTGGCGGCCCCCCCATGTTGGAGGAGAACATATATAATGATTATTTATTCTACATAAAAATCTATCTATATATACACACCTAATTTACAATCTGTTTAGAAAGAAAGAAAGAAAAGAAAGATAGATAGATAGATAGATAGATAGATAGATAGATAGATAGATAGATAGATAGATAGATAGATAGATAGATAGATAGATAGATAGATAGATAGATAGATAGATAGATAGATAGATAGATAGATAGATAGATAGATGTTTTGCTTTTTGTTTTTGTACTTCTTTAATTAGTTTTCATAACTTATGATTTATATAAAAAATAACTTATGACTTTTGAAATGTTTCTGAACACTAGAACTACTTTGAACAAGAGAACTAGGCTGTAGTACGTGAACTATTTTACATGTAAAACATGTTGTATTACTTTCATCTTGCACTCTAAAAACATTCACATATGAATTCTAGGCCTATAAATTGGGATGAAGGGAACGTCTCGTTATCCATGACATTGTTACATATCTCCGGCTCTCAGACTCTCACTGAACAGAGCAGAGGCAGAGAGAAGGTGAAAGTAACACCTCGATTGCAGGACAAAACTGTGACATTTGGAAAGTCGCTAAGGTTTGTCCAAAACGTTGTAGATTTGTCGCTAGGCGGAAATCTGGATGTAGATTTAGATCTCTAATGAGCAATTATCTGTAGACCAGCTGTAGTAGCAGCTTTACGGCACAAGATGTCGCTACTTAGTCGCTTAGCCGTAACTCTATAATCAAAGACCTAGGAAGAATAAATAAATAATGAAAAAAAATTATGATGAAAGATAATGATACTATGAAGTAAGATAAAATATAAATAAATATTAATACTACATATAACATTGAAATTAAGTTATGGAAAGCAAGACGAAAGATTTTGAAAAAAATGAGAAATGAGACAGCGGTTGTTTGGTTTGCTTTGATAATCACACTATATAACAGAGAGACACTCAGGCAGTGTGACAGTGTGTGTGTGTGTGTGTGTGTGTGTGTGTGTGTGTGTGTGTGTGTGTGTGTGTGTGTGTGTGTGTGTGTGTGTGTGTGTGTGTGTGTTTGTGTCACTTTGAGGGACTGGTGTGTGTGTGCAGAAGAATCAGTAATGATGAAGTGCTTGTATCTTTTGTCTGTTGTGTTTCACATCGCTGCAGGTGAGTGAGTTATTTTCTATTTTCTATTACAGAAAGGAGAGAGAATATTAGCCAGTTCTTAGTTCAGCTGCTTTGTGTTTAGTTCATGTGGTTTCTGTCCAGACTGGGTTTTACAGTAGGCCGTAGTTCAGCCCTGTTCCTGAACAACCAAACACTGCTAAATGTTTATCATTTAGAGTTTTAATTAACAACAACTTTATTTACTACAGTGTTATAATAATGATAACAGACTAAACAGAGATGAACACGTTCAATGGAAATATTTGATTATGGCTTTATATTTCATTCAAATGTAATGTTATTAAAATGCTAAATTTCAAGAGCAGCATGTACTGCTAGTTAAATTGTCCAAAGACAGCAGTAATCTTTAAACACAAGATAAACATACACGTCATGCCTTGTGTTATAATCTCCTTATTTAGACCTGTTCAGCTTTGAGCATGTGGATTTTTTCTTCCTGATTAACTTCAGTCTAAAATGTACTGATGAAGAGAGGTGGGTGAATGAATAAGGAGGAATCTACAGTGAGATTATTTTACATCCCTATAATACTTACAGTGTATGTTTTTACACATTTACTGAATTACATCTCTCACAATCTCTGTCTTAGTGAATGTATCTATAATAACTCATATAAAGTGTAATAGAAAAGTTATTTTCCTGTAACCTGTACGTCACTTCTTCATTCTGGTCTTAGCTGTAAATAGATGTGTGTGAATTTCACACCTTTTTCTGCTGTCTCTCTGTCAGTGACCATCTTCACTTCCTGCATTACACCATATTTAGTAACACATATTTATCAATCCTGTGTTCACATTTTTGAAACTCACATCAGCGGTCTATGTGACTGAACTGTGTATCACTTTTCATTATTTTGACACAAAAAGGATTGAATAACTTCAGCTTTCAAAATTCATGAATTCTTTTCTCACTCAAACTCCAACAAAAGTCTGGGTATCTATTGTTCACGTTTACATACTGTTTTCAAAACGAAGGAATTTAATTTTAATTAAACATTAAAGTGTTACTTTTAAAAATATATATTTAAACTAATCAGATTAGATTAATGAGTGAATTAGATTGCTAAATCCTAAAACATGCCTGTAGGTGGACTGCCTAAGATAACCTGCTTGTGCGTGTGTGTGGTTTCCTGCAATTGACAAGCATACAATCCAGGGTGTATTTCCACCTCACACACAGTGTTTCCAGGATTTTCTCCAGATAGCCCAATGTGTCTTAACCACTGAGCTACCACTACCACTCTGCATTTCTTGTTCATGTCTGAATGATGAACTCGTCTGAATCGACTCAGTGCATGGTTTTAAAAATTGTTTTCTATATAAAAATGATATTTTTAGAACCTGGATATATGTCATATCTGTCGAATGTGTGTGTGTGTGTGTGTGTGTGTCAATTTTCAATTTTTAAATTTTTTAAAATGTTAAATTTTTCTGTACTTTGGATTTTCTCCTTGCTGAAAGTCATTGTGTTGTGAGTGATAAAGCGTTATGTATATGTTATTATAGTACATTATGGATGTGAGATGATCTGCTGTACTGAGCAGGCTGGTAAAGCCAACTGTGTGAAGAGTTTTGATAAAGTGAACATAGTATTGAGAAATGTGTGTAAGTAATTATAAAAAAAGAAACTGATCAGTTTAAAGAAATTTGTACATGTGTAGTATTACTCTCTACAAGTGGTCTTTATTTTCAGATGTAGTTGTAACATGGTGTCTAATCACAGCTGTTTAACTACAAGTGACTCTCTGGGATTTAAAAGAAAAATACACACATGATCACAAGATAGTGTAACACCACACAGTAGTTAGGAACTGGGCTGAGAAACTAGAGATTAGGGATTAAATGGACTGAAGCATAAGTATTTTCATAAAATTTCATTTTGAAATGTTGTACTTCATATTGTATTCAGTAGATTGTGAGTTTTTTGTATGTTTGTTTCTGTAGGCTGTTCTCTCTGGTGATAAACATGTTGTTATCACAGGACACAAAGGTGGTTCAGTGCTGTTAGTAGTTATATCATACACTTTCTGTCAAAGTGATGATTTATGACCCTCTGTGCTGGTAATTTATGACCCCTGTCCCTACCCTGATTGACAGGTCGTCGGAGGGGTGGTGAGGGAGGGGTGAGGTGGTACCCTTTTATCGGTCGTATCAGCTAATCAATCTGGCTCCTTTGTGTCTGGACATTGGGGAGAGGGTGTGTGTGGGAATAGCCCCCTTCCAGCAAAACGGGGGTTTATGTTAATGAGTTTGTTTTTTTTGGCGGGATGAAATACGTCTGAAAATAAATAAATGTTTTTAATATGGGGATATGCTTGTGTTACTGTGTGACTTTTATTTCGTTTGTGTAAAGACAATGTTAGAAAAGGAATAGGAATAGAATAGGATTAGAATATTTATTTTGTGAAAATGATGAAAACAAATGTTGATTAGGTTTTTAAGGATCCCTGCTTACCTTTGAATAAAAAGTTTAGGAGTTAAAGCAAAGTTTAAAAAGAATGTGTTTAAAAGAATAGCGCGTATCACACGAATTCTAAACAAAGATCCTTACGAGGAAAAAAGTATTAAAAGATCTGTTTAAAAAGAATCCGTATTACCAGGGCTTCCAAAAACACATAAAACTTTAGGCTGTAAAAAAATGGTGAAAAGAGCAGTTTAAAAAGAATAGCGCGTATCACACGACTTCTAAACAAAGATCCTTACGAGGAAAAAGTATTAAAAGAACTGTTTAAAAAGAATCCGCATTACCAGGTATCCAAAAAACATAAAACTTTAGGCTGTAAAAATGGTGAAAAGAGCAGTTTAAAAAAGAATAGCGCGTATTACATGACTTCTAAACAAAGATCCTTACGAGGAAAAAATGTTAAAGTGTCGTCTAAAATAATCTCCGTAATGTTTAAACGAGGTAAGTATTTTCCAGAGATGTATTCCATTCGATGTGGAAAAGCCGTATGAAGTTGAAACGAAACCCAACCTCTCACTCGCTAAACCCCGCCCACACATACGTGTATTCAGACACTTTTTTCTCTTTCTCTTTCTCTCTTCGCTCTCTCTTTTTTTTTCTAAACACGCCCACACACTGGGGGTCTCAACATAGCCTACTTTCTGTCAACTGTCAATCACGGTGGAAGAAGTAGATGTCAATCACGGTCTTCCGGACCTGACGTTTCTCTAGGCCTGGTTAATTTATGATCCTTTGTTTCTTCCTGACCAAGAGTTTTTTTTTTGTTGTTTTTTTTTTATGACCAGGGGGTCGTGGTGTGTTCCTATCAGTTTGTTTATGATAATGAGTGTCTGTGGGGTGTTAATTGTTTACAACACACCCCTACAACAGGTATACCTTATGTTTAAAAAGTAGGGTCAGTTACGCAGAAGTCTCTAAGATCTCTGTTGTGTGACAGAGCGCTGTGAAATTTCAGGTGAATCGTCGATTCTCATTTTAACTCATCGCTAAAGATTTTTATTTTATTTTGAAGAATACTTCAAAGAGGAGATGGCCGTCTATCGTAACAGTAAGTGTTTTGTTTTATTATTATTATTGTTGTTATTATTATATTATTATTATTACACATTGTTAAGAATGTTTTTATTTATAAACGAATTTATGGTGTTATTGTGGTGGATAAACCAGGTATCTAACGCTGCAGGTGATGCCGAAATTGTGTCTATCCCGGACATCGTGAGACGCAATCAGGTTTCTGAACAAGGCAAGCGGACGCACGTTGTTATTATTTATAAGTAATCGATGTTACGTATGATGTATTTTGTATATGTATAATGATTTTACTTTATTTTACACAAAGGGTCGAGGGAGAAGCCCGCCCGTGTCAGAGTGGAAAATCCTGTCTTGGGTATGAAAGGGATAAATAGCTATATGTATGACATGTTTAAGACTGTTTAAGATGTTTTCTCATGTGTTGTGTTCGTTTGTTTTTGCTGTCCAAGGCTTGTCAAACCTTGTAAACAAGATCGGAGCACCCGAGTTCAAAAAATAGTGCTGCGAGGTCTTCTGAAGATCGCGTACCAACGAAGCTCGGGAAAGGGACGAGAAAAACAGTCGCTCAGGTACACAGAGAGGATGTCGATCGTCTAAACGTAAACGATCAAGATCTCCCCACGATCGACTGCCGGTATGCATCATGTTTGTTATATGTGTATATATTTATTTTTAAAAGTATGTTTCATCATACTATTTCGAAACGATACCCAAGCAAATGTTTTTCCAACAGAGTCAGTTGTGAAGGAACAAAGTGCCACTGAACAAAACACTTTAGACGATTGTTTGGAATGGAATCAGGACTTGCTGGACGCGTGGGATTCATGTGTATTTTCCACGGACCCTGGAGCAGACGTTTATGACGACCTGCCTCCAAACCAAGAAGCTTTTGTTCGCGGGAATACTGTTGTTATAGACAGTGAAAGAGACCCAGAACTTTTGACCGACCGTCTGGACACTATAGAGAGGAATCAGCGTCTTCAACATCGAAGTGTTATGGACCTATTAAAAAATCAAACCATCGAACATAACCACATCATAGCAAACCAGAAACGCCTGAAGCGTGAAATCCAGAGCCTTAATTACAACCAAAACCTGACGACGGCGTTGTTAAAACAACTTGTACATATTGTTAAAAACAAGTAACCCGGGTGAGTTGTACATTACGCGTTTATACATCTGCGTGCTGTGTGTGTGTGTGTGTGTGTGTGTGTGTGTGTGTGTGTTTATTTGTCGGATCGAGCCTGTATTTACGGTGTGTTTTATTTTTACCAGCTTTTGTATCAATTAAAAAATCTTTAAAAATGTCAAAAAGGTGTGGTGAAAATCCATGTAATCTGGGAGCAGCAAATAAATTTAGAAGATTTCACGACGATGATCTGTTTGATTTTGAACAGCGTTGTAATACAGAGACATTACAGGGTTTAATTCGGACAATGGAGGATTTGAATAGACAGCAGTCTACCACCGATACTCTTTTGGACTTATTAAACAGCGTTCGATCAATGGTTGAGGCTCAAACAGAAACAACGCCTAATTCGTTTTTAGACAGCGATTCAAACTCGTTGTTAGACAGCGATTCAAACTCGTTGTTAGACAGAGATTCTGATTCGTCGTTAACAACGATTCAAATTCACAGCAGGTGGGGTGGGGGTCAGCCGTTCGTTTAATCCATCGGATCCGATTTTGGGTTATCCGAAGACGCTATTGAATCTATCGTAAGAGAAGGAGGGTCTGTTGGTGGTTAACGGTGGTACCGAGACCCCGATTTAACGATTAGAGATACGGCGGCGTATAAACATGCGTGTGATAACAGCACCAGATCTGGCAGCTTACACTATATTCCTACAGGACTTAATGTCTGAAATAGTGTCGTTTTTCCAGACTGCTGGGCGATGGGGGATTAATCAACATTACCTTGAGAGGCCCTAGTCTACCCTCTGATGTTAATGCAGTCTTGTCACCTGATAACGATACGATTTGCACATATTCACACAACAACTTGAGAACATTATGCAAAGTAATTCTGACGTTCGGGCTGATGAATGTCTAGATCTGAACGTATCTATAGCTCGCGGTAAACACGGTGGTGCTTATCGAAAGATACGCGATTTAGCTCATAATGAGGTAATTTCCAGAAACAGAATGAACCTGTTTTGCCCCAACAACGTATCTAACAATCTGTGTTTTGCGATCTGTCTGGCCCATTTTCTACACCCGCATACGCCATGTACCGAACTTGAGTCGTTAGCCGCGTCTGTACAGAAAACTGCGGGGTATTCGGTACAAAAAAGATTGGGTTTAATGACATCATACGATTTGAACGTTTGTTACATGTTAAAATAGTGGTATTCCACAGAACATGTTCTGGTCTGTTGGAACACTTTACGAACAACGACGAGCCTCATAATAAGACAGTGTTCTTGTATCTACACAACGAACATTATTTCTTGATTAAGAACCTAAAAGCCTTCATTGGTACACCATAGCGTAGCGATTACTGTTACCAGGGTTTTACTAGCCGTAGAGATCATCGGTGTAAATACGTTTGCGACGTATGTAACGCACCTGATTGTCATAAATACACCGGCAAAACGAGGCAATGTCACGATTGTTTGCGGTACTGCAGATCAGCCTACTGTTATAAAGAACATAAACAAATACAGACAGGGCAACAGTACGCTCAGTGTGATGTCACTAAATACTGTCAGAAATGTAATAGGAGATATCACGTCAACGGATCCGCTCCAAAAAAACACGTGTGCCCTGCAGAACACTGTATCCAGTGTAAAGCTGAGTTGGTTAATGACGGAGTACACCAATGTTTCATACAACCGATAAAATTGGAGCCACCTAGCGACAAATACATATACTACGATTTTGAGACACAACACACAGACGGTAAACACGTTGCAAATTTCGTATGCGCGATTACTCTGTTTGATGAGTGGTATGTCACGGTGTCGGGTAAGGTGTTTGATTTAAAAAGAGCTCGCCATGTACGGCAAGAACGATGTCGTTTTACCTGCGAGGCGTGCATGAAGTACCGTGACATACCACTCATCAAACAGAGCCCTCTCTTTGTCAGACATTGTCTCATAGCCGTAGAAATGCTTGTCAGGGTATGGGCTCACGTAGTCTCTATTTTCTATTCTATTGAACAGATGTGGAAAATGACCTTTCTCAGTACAGGTTAGATTTAACGTAGCGGATGTCCTGGACAATCGCATAGGGATGAACGAGTAACTATCGATGAACGTTGCTTGAATGTCTTATCATACATTAAAATGATCCGACATCCTTGCATAGTAATTTGGAGTGTTAGCCCTGCTTTTGCAAAATATTCCAATAGTATAAAATTGTCGAAACCTGAAGCGTTGGAGCGACCCATGTGAAGTTCTGATAATGAGGCTGTCTAAACTTTTTAACAAGTTGGTCTATACAGTCTGTACCAGCCCGCTATACTGCATCGCGCATACGTAAATTTGCAACGTGTTTACCGTCTGTGTGTTGTGTCTCAAAATCGTAGTATATGTATTTGTCGCTAGGTGGCTCCAATTTTATCGGTTGTATGAAACATTGGTGTACTCCGTCATTAACCAACTCAGCTTTACACTGGATACAGTGTTCTGCAGGGCACACGTGTTTTTTTGGAGCGGATCCGTTGACGTGATATCTCCTATTACATTTCTGACAGTATTTAGTGACATCACACTGAGCGTACTGTTGCCCTGTCTGTATTTGTTTATGTTCTTTATAACAGTAGGCTGATCTGCAGTACCGCAAACAATCGTGACATTGCCTCGTTTTGCCGGTGTATTTATGACAATCAGGTGCGTTACATACGTCGCAAACGTATTTACACCGATGATCTCTACGGCTAGTAAAACCCTGGTAACAGTAATCGCACACGTATGGTGTACCAATGAAGGCTTTTAGGTTCTTAATCAAGAAATAATGTTCGTTGTGTAGATACAAGAACACTGTCTTATTATGAGGCTCGTCGTTGTTCGTAAAGTGTTCCAACAGACCAGAACATGTTCTGTGGAATACCACTATTTTAACATGTAACAAACGTTCAAATCGTATGATGTCATTAAACCCAATCTTTTTTTAAAATCGAATACCCCGCAGTTTTTCTGTACAGACGCTGCTAACGACTCAAGTTCGGTACATGGCGTGGCGGGTGTAGAAAATGGGCCAGACAGATCGCAAAACACAGATTGTTAGATACGTTGTTGGGGCAAAACAGGTTCATTCTGTTTCTGGAAATTACCTCATTATGAGCTAAATCGCGTATCTTCGATAAGCACCACCGTGTTTACCGCGAGCTATAGATACGTTCAGATCTAGACATTCATCAGCCCGAACGTCAGAATTACTTTGCATAATGTTCTCAAGTTGTTGTGTGAATATGTGCAAATCGTAATCGTTATCAGGTGACAAGACCGCATTAACATCAGAGGGTAGACTAGGGCCTCTCAAGGTAATGTTGATTAATCCCCCATCGCCGGCCAGCAGTCTGGAAAACGACACTATTTCAGACATTAAGTCCTGTAGGAATATAGTGTAAGCTGCCAGATCTGGTGCTGTTATCACACGCATGTTTATACGCCGCCATTCTTAACCGTTAAATCGGGGTCTCGGTACCACCGTATAACCACCAACAGACCCTCCTTCTCTTACGATAGATTCAATAGCGTCTTCGGATAACCCAAAACTCGGATCCGATGGATTAAACGAACGGCTGTCTGACCCCCACCCCACCTGCTGTGAATTTGAATCGTTGTCTAACGACGAATCAGAATCTCTGTCTAACAACGAGTTTGAATCGCTGTCTAACAACGAGTTTGAATCGCTGTCTAAAAACGAATTAGGCGTTGTTTCTGTTTGAGCCTCAACCATTGATCGAACGCTGTTTAATAAGTCCAAAAGAGTATCGGTGGTAGACTGCTGTCTATTCAAATCCTCCATTGTCCGATTTAAAACCCTGTAATGTCTCTGTATTACAACGCTGTTCAAAATCAAACAGATCATCGTCGTGAAATCTTCTAAATTTATTTGCTGCCCCAGATTACATGGATTTTCACCACACCTTTTTGACATTTTTAAAGATTTTTAATTGATACAAAAGCTGGTAAAAATAAAACACACCGTAAATACAGGCTCGATCCGACAAATAAACACACACACACACACACACACACACACAGCACGAGATGTATAAACGCGTAATGTACAACTCACCCGGTTACTTGTTTTTAACAATATGTACAAGTTGTTTTAACAACGCCGTCGTGGTTTTGGTTGTAATATGGCTCTGGATTTCACGCTTCAGGCGTTTCTGGTTTGCTATGATGTGGTTATGTTCGATGGTTTGATTTTTTAATAGGTCCATAACACCGATGTTGAAGACGCTGATTCCTCTCTATAGTGTCCAGACGGTCGGTCAAAAGTTCTGGGTCTCTTTCACTGTCTATAACAACAGTATTCCCGCGAACAAAAGCTTCTTGGTTTGGAGGCAGGTCGCCATAAACGTCTGCTCCAGGGTCCGTGGAAAATACACATGAATCCCACGCGTCCGCGCAAGTCCTGATTCCATTCCAAACAATCGTCTATAGTGTTTTGTTCAGTGGCACTTTGTTCCTTCACAACTGACTCTGTTGGAAAAACATTTGCTTAGGGTATCGTTTCGAAATAGTATGATGAAACATACTTTTAAAAAATAAATATATACACATATAACAAACATGATGCATACCGGCAGTCGATCGTGGGGGAGATCTTGATCGTTTACGTTTAGACGCATCGAAATCCTCTGTGTACCTGAGCGACTGTTTTTCGCTTGTCCTTTCCGGAGCTCGTGGTACGCGATCTTCAGAAGACCTCGCAGCACTATTTTTGAACTCGGTGCTCCGATCTTGTTTACAAGGTTTGACAAGCCTTGGACAGCAAAACAAACGAACACAACACATGAGAAAACATCTTAAACAGTCTTAAACATGTCATACATATAGCTATTTATCCCTTTCATACCCAAGACAGGATTTTCCACTCTGACACGGCGGGCTTCTACGCCGACCCTTTGTGTAAAAATAAAGTAAAATCATTATACATATACAAAATACATCATACGGCACATCGAATACTTATAAATAATAACAACGTACGTACCGCTTGCCTTGTTCAGAAACCTGATTTCGTCTACGATGTCCGATAGACACACATTTCGGCATCACCTGCAGCGTTAGATACCTGGTTTATCCACCACAATAACACCATAAATTCGTTTATAAATAAAAACATTCTTAACAATGTGTAATAATAATAATAATAATAACAACAATAATAATAATAAAACAAAACACTTACTGTTACGATAGACGGCCATCTCCTCTTTGAAGTATTCTTCAAAATAAAATAAAAATCTTTAGCGATGAGTTAAAATGAGAATCGACGATTCACCTGAAATTTCACAGCGCTCTGTCACACAACAGAGATCTTAGAGACTTCTGCGTAACTGACCCTACTTTTTTAAACATAAGGTATACCTGTTGTAGGGGTGTGTTGTAAACAATTAACACCCCCACAGACACTCATTATCATAAACAAACTGATAGGAACACACCACGACCCCCCTGGTCATAAAAAAAAAAAAAAAAAAAAAAAAACTCTTGGTCAGGAAGAAACAAAGGATCATAAATTAACCAGGCCTAGAGAAACGTCAGGTCCGAGAAGACCGTGATTGACATCTACTTCTTCCACCGTGATTGACAGTTGACAGAAAGTACTGGCCATGTTGAGACCCCCAGTGTGTGGGCGTGTTTAGAGAGAGAGAGAGAGAGAGAGCGAGAGAGAGGAGTGTCTGAATACACGTATGTGTGGGCGGGGTTTAGCGAGTGAGAGGTTGGGTTTCGTTTCAACTTCATACGGCTTTTCCACATCGAATGGAATACATCTCTGGAAAATACTTAGCTCCTAGTTTAAACATTACGGAGATTCTTTTAGACGACACTTTAACATTTTTTCCTCGTAAGGATCTTTGTTTAGAAGTCGTGTGATACGCGCTATTCTTTTTAAACTGCTCTTTTCACCATTTTTTACAGCCTAAAGTTTTATGTGTTTTTGGATACCTGGTAATGCGGATTCTTTTAAACAGTTCTTTTAATACTTTTTTCCTCGTAAGGATCTTTGTTTAGAAGTCGTGTGATACGCGCTATTCTTTTAAACTGCTCTTTTCACCATTTTTACAGCCTAAAGTTTTATGTGTTTTTGGAAGCCTGGTAATACGGATTCTTTTAAACAGATCTTTAATACTTTTTTCCTCGTAAGGATCTTTGTTTAGAATTCGTGTGATACGCGCTATTCTTTTTAAACACATTCTTTTTAAACTTTGCTTTAACTCCTAAACTTTTTATTCAATGGTAAGCAGGGATCCTTAAAAAACTTAATCAACATTTGTTTTCATCATTTTCACAAAATAAATATTCTAATCCTATTCTATTCCTATTCCTTTTCTAACATTGTCTTTACACAAACGAAATAAAGTCACACAGTAACACAAGCATATCCCCATATTAAAAACATTTATTTATTTTCAGACGTATTTCATCCCCCGAAAAAAACCAAACTCATTAACATAAACCCCCCGGTTTTGCTGGAAGGGGCGCTCCCCCACGCACCTACTTCCCCACACCTCCCCCCCAATGTCCAGACACAAAGGAGCCAGATTGATTAGCTGATACGACCGTAAAGGCTACCACCCTCCCCTCCGACGACCTGTCAATCAGGGAAGCACGGGGGTCATAAATTACCAGCACAGAGGGTCATAAATCTTATCACTTTGACAGAAAGTTATGATAACTAACTAATGTCTTTATTGAATCATTGGGTGAATAATGCATTGGATGTTTCTCTTGTGAGTGGGTCGACTTTGTGTGTGGATTCTGAATCTCGGAGGAAAATGGCCGCCATTTTTTCCTTTTTTTTTTTTGCATTGGCGCCGAACGCCTAGAAATATTGTTTTGTGAAAGATCACTTCCCTTAAAGAAACTTTGGTATGGACGGCAGATCACTTTTACAATTAAGTTCCAGCCCAGAATAATAATAGATACTACAGACGACCGCAGAATTATGCGGCCTCCGAGTGAATTGACTCTTGACCATCAAGGGAACCGGGATGCGGTTTTGTTTCCTTTTGTGTAGCTCCGCCTAGCGGCGGGGCTTCTTTTGGAATGAAAACACTACTTCAGGACAGTGGCAGATGTCTCTGCTCGCTCCTTGCGCTTGTGCCTCCTATTGGCTGAAGTCCGAATTGTGGAGTATTTCCACGGACGTTGGAATAATGACGTCATTCTTTCATAACAGCTCAAACAGTTCGTTTGTCTGTCTGAGGAAACTGAACGGCTCTATATCGACTGAAATTTGTTTTGTTTTGTGAAGAAACACCTTTGAGGCAGTTCTGTGAACTAGTCTATACATTATTTGTGTTTACTCTGCTTATTGGTTGGGGTGTATTTTATTTTAGAAAACATTTTTTGTTATGTAACTTTGCCTCACAAATTTGTGAGGCAGAATCGCGGCGATGCGTGCAGAGTGGTCGCGGGGGCTCTGGAGGCGTAACGGACTCTTTGAGTTTAGGGGGATTGGCGCGATGTTAGGCGTGTCATGCGTGGGGTTGATGCGCATGTTCTTCTTTTTCTGTTTGTTTTGTTCGGGTGAAGCTTGGGGTTTTATTGTTGCATCAACGTTGAATTGTGGTCTTCATAATTTTGTTTTGGTCACACAATTAATTTTTTCTGTTATATCAAAATGTCAGATTTTAATATGAGTGTACTATCTCTCTCCACGTGGAATGTGAATGGGTTGGGACACCCCATAAAAAGAAGGAAGGTCATTACTATTCTTAAGCGTAAGAAATATGATGTTGTGTCTCTTCAAGAAACGCATCTTTCCCCGCAAGAGCTGAAAAATTTGGGAAGATATGAGGCGGTCATGTTGGCTCGAGTAAGTGCATGGGAGTCATTATATTGGTAAATAAGCATCTACAATTCAAATGTCTCAAACAGTTTAAAGATAAATTAGGGAGAGTAATATTGTTTTAGCAGAAATTCAGGGCAAAGTCTTATTTTGGCTAATATTTATGCACCTAATACTGATGATCAGGGATTTTTTATAGATCTAGAAGGGATGTTGCAATCTGTTGGCACCCCCACATGATATAATATTGGGAGGAGATCCTTTTGATGGACTCAGTCCTTGATCATAGTGTTGCAAAAGTGGGTAAGCCCCTAGAGCAACAGTGACGCTTCACAGGATGTGTAAAAATCTTGGTCTTGCAGATATTTGGAGACTTTTGAACCCATCTGGTAGGGACTATACATTTTTTTCAGTCCATAAGATTTATTCTAGAATAGATTTTGTTTTTGATCTCTAAATCACTCATTTCATCTGTTGCTGATTGTTCAATCGGAAACATCTTAGTCTCAGATCACGCACTGGTGAGTTTAGAGGTGTGGCCACAATCGGAGAAGATGAAATCATTTAGCTGGCGCTTTAATGTATCCCTTCTACAAAATCCTGATTTTCGACAAATGTTAAAGACGGAACTTGATTTTTATATGGAGACCAACTGGTCCACAGTATCCTCTGTGGGCGTGGCGCACTTAAGGCAGTTCTTAGGGCGGATCGCATACAGTATGCCTCATTCATTAAAAAATCCAAAGCACGAGAACTTGTGGAGTTGGAAGGACATATTAAAAAGTGCAGAGGCAGAGCTGAAGCGTCGAATGTCGTCTGATGGCCTCAGAGAATTGACCAGATTGAAATATAGATATAATACTATTTTGGCGCAAAAAGTGGAGTTTTGTTGTTCAGGGCAAGACAGTCATACTTTGAGTCGGGGGACAAAGCAGGAAAACTTTTGGCTAGATATATAAAAACCGAGGGAGGCCCTTTCTACCATTCCCGCAGTGAAGTCTGTTAGGGTGAAAATTTTTACTTCGGCCATTGATATCAATAATGCTTTTAAAGAATTTTACTTGGATCTCTATAGTTCAATGTCTTCGTCTACCGATGAAGATATTAGAAACTTTGTGGAACCATTAGAACTCCCAACATTGACGACGGAGCAAAAAAATTCGCTTGATAACTTTGGAGGAGCTTAGCGAGGTAATCAAGGCCCTGCCTACAGGCAAGTCTCCAGGGCCGGATGGCTTTGCCGCTGAGTTTTTCAAATCCTATGCTACAAAACTGGCTCCACTTCTGTTAGAAGTTTATACAGAATCATTAAAGAATGGAAAGCTTCCTCAAACCATGACACAAGCCCGAATCAGTCTGATTCTTAAAAAAGACAAACATCCAAGTGAGTGTAAAAGTTATCGTCCAATTTCCCTGATCCAGTTAGATGTAAAAATTTTGTCTAAAATTTTGGCTAACCGATTAAGTAAAGTTATGACATCTCTTATACATATAGATCAGGTGGGGTTTATTCGGGGCCGTAGCTCTTCTGATAACATTAGACGTCTCATTGATATCATCTGGTCAGTAGCGAATGATCAGTCTCCGGTTTGCTGCCATCTCACTTGGCGTTGACGACTTTGATATGGTAGAATGGGATTATCTTTTTAAGATTTTGGAAGTGTATGGGTTCGGGAATACTTTCATTCGTTGGATTAAGCTACTTTATAGTCACCCTGTAGCGGCAGTACAAACAAATGGACTGATTTCAGATTATTTTACTCTGGATAGGGGCACCCGGCAGGGTTGCCCTCTTTCCCCATTATTGTTCTGTCTTGCCCTGGAACCATTAGCAGCTGCGATAAGAAAGGAGAATGATTTTCCAGGGGTGGTGGCGGAGGTGTCGCGCATAAGCTTTTGCTTTATGCAGATGATATTTTATTATTCGTCTCTGACCCTACTAGATCTATGCCTTGCCTCCACAGAATTATTAATTCCTTTTCCAAATTCTCAGGATACAAAGTCAACTGGTCTAAGTCCAGTAATGGCCTTTCAGCCTGGTGCCTTCCAGTGGCCCAAACAGGGTATTAAGTATTTGGGTATTTTATTTCCAAAAAACTTGTCAGATTTAGTTAGTGTTAATGTGGACCCGTTAATGAAAAGGTTTTCTCGTGATGTAGACAGGTGGTCTTCTTTACATTTATCTATGATCGGGAAGGTTAATGTTATTAAAATGAGTTGTATATCAAAATTCAATTACCTGCTACAATCTCTCCCTATAGATGTCCCTCTTTCTTATTTCAAGCAATTTGAGAGTATAGCGAAGACTTTTATTTGGAATGGTAAGTCGTCCAGGTTAAATTTATATAGTTACATAGGCCGATTGACATGGGTGGGCTAGGCCTACCCAAGATTCTGTTTTATTATTATGCGTTTGGTCTCAGACATTTGGCTCATTGGTCACTTCCACCTGAGAGAGCCCTCCCTGGTTCTGCATTGAACAAGAAGTTCTTGCCCCTATTTTGCCACTGCAAAGCCTTTCCATTAAGCTCACCAGATAAGTTAAATCACACCGTTATTTCACATCTGCACTCATTGTGGACAAGAGTGTCCAGAGTGTTTGATTCTGATATTTATCTCAATGTTGCCTTGAGCCTTTGGCTAAACCCCAAACTACGTATTAATAAGTCCCCTTTTGTTGGTCAGAGTGGATCACGAAGGGGGGATTAATACACTCTGTGATCTTTATGAGAGTGGTGTGATGATATCTTTTGAAAAATTGGTTCAACATTTTGGGATTCCCAGATCTCAGTTTTTTAGGTATCTCCAACTACGCCACTTGCTCTGTACTATTTTTGGGAGTAGCATGCAGCCCCCTAATGCAGCAGATACTCTGGGAGAGGTGATTTCTGCTTTTGGAAGAGGACATGAAGCATCAGTGTATTACTCCTTACTGATTCAGAGTCTAGGGGACGGAGTCTCATCCACTCTCAAGAGATTATGGGAGAAAGATTTCAATTTGGAATTGGGGGAGGGGGAGTGGGCTAGGATTTTAAAAAATATAAAAACTGCATCTAGAGACGCAAGGGTGCGCCTTATACAATTTAAGATCTTACATCGGTTCTATTGGACCCCCTCTAAATTGTATAGGCTTGGTCTTAAAGACACACCCACATGCTGGCAATGCCATTCAGAAGATGGAGACACTACCCATGTTTTTTGAGGGTGTCGTAAGATCCAAGAATTTTGGTTGAAAGTGCAGAGTTTTGTATGTGAGGTGTTAAACACTCAGATCTCGTTCAGCCCTAGACTCTGTATTGTGGGAGATGGGGAGGTCAGAAAATTGGAGGATAGGTACAAAAAAGATTGGGTTATGACCAGTGTGATGATTGGTAGACAGGTTATTTTAAGGGGATGGAAATCAGATGGAGCGCTCTCGTTTCCAGAGTGGTGTGTGGAGATGGGAAGGGTGGCTGCCTTTGAGGAGGGGGTCGAGCAGAAGGATTGGAGATGGGAATTCCTTCAGGAAGAAATGGAGCAGTTATTTGGCGTTTTTGGGGGACTCTTGAGGAGGGGCAGTGGAGAGTATATAATTTAGAGTTTAGGCTATGATTAGATAGATAGATAGATAGATAGATAGATAGATAGATAGATAGATAGATAGATAGATAGATAGATAGATACTTTATTATACTTGATTATTGTATTTTACCTTTATTTTTATTATTTTCTTTTATTTTATTTTTCTTAATTGTGTGCATTTTTATTTATTTTATTTATTTTTTTATATGTGAGTTTATATTCTACTGACCACAAGGTGTTCGTGTGGGACCAGGGTGGTGTGTGTGTGTGTGTGTGTGTGTGTGCGGGGGGGTTGTTAAAAAGTTTGATTCATTATGTATGTTGTTTGTCTCTTGGTGGTCATTTGTGAATCAATAAAAGTGTTAATTACAAAAAACCCACTATGACATGTGCTGCAGGAAAACGGCATCATGCCACTCTGCTGTTGATTATTTTCCTATAAAAGCCCATCTCATCTTGTTTTATAAACAACAATGAAATAAATCTGTAAAGCAGGCTAATGCAGAGATCTGGTTTTCTACACAGTGTTTCTGAAATCCTACAATGTTTCTGGAGTGAATCAAACTAATCAAACTTGAATAGTTCATAATGCACTTAACAGATAAAATAATGATAATAATAAAAAAACCAGTGTGTTGATAGAGAAACCATAATAATTAAGCAAAATGTACAAGAGTATGATGTTTTGCACAATTTGCATAGATAATGACACTTTATATTTGTCAACACAGACAATTCCCTACCAGACCAGGAGAGGGCATCTCTCTCAAATTATGAATTTCTTCCTTCGTTGTTCCACTGATTTCCTGTACACACCTGTCTTGTGTTTCCCCTGGCTGGCCCCATATATAAGTCAGTTGCTTAGCATTTGTTTTCATGAGTATCTATTATCTAGTCTGTCAGAATTAGAAAGTAATGCAGTGTAAACATTGTCTAGTAGATTGTCCTATTTATTTCAACCGAAGTGTTATTTGTAGAGGACTTTTAACAGTAGACAAATCAGTTTTAAGGGAAATAATTGTATTGTGTATATGAGACAATAAATGAAATCTGGATGTAGATTTAGATCTCTAATAAGAAATTATCTATAGATCAGCTGTAGTAGCAGCTTTATGGCACAAGACGTCGCTACTTAGTCGCTTAGCTATAGTTCTATAATCAAAGCCCTAGAAGAATAAATACATAATTAAATACACCTTTAAAGCTCTTTTTTTTTCTTTTTAGTTTTTGTAAGGAGTTATGATCACTACTCATGACCAGGTTCTTGTCATATCACAGCAAACCAGGGACTCCATTTCCTAAAATGAACCATGAACTACAAACATGGCCGACAACACTACAACTCCCAAACTCACACGTTCACCCCGTCTCTCTGTCTAACCTTGTTTTGACTGTTTGTCTGATAATCTGACCTCTGCCTGTATAAGTTTGTGGGTTTTGCACTTGTTGTTTTTGGTATTAAACTACATAACCTGCACTTGCTTCTGTCTTTGACTCTGTTTCATGACTATTGTAAATGCTCCTCAGCTCACCCATGGTAAAGTCTAGGGAAACACACCTGCTGGTAAACACTAGAATTCATGTGTGTGGAAATGAGTGAATTTAATCATGCAGCCCATGCTCATTTTTTATTTATTTTTGTGCAATGATGACACTATAAATAAAAGAAAAGTATTGCACGAGAAAATATATGAATGAATATTAATACTGTATATTACAATATGTATTAGGTCATGGAAAGAGTGAATAAAAGATTTTCAAAAATGAGAAATGAGACAGCGGCTCTTGTGGTTTCCTGATAATCACACTATATAAGAGAGAGACACTCAGGCAGTGTGACAGTGTGTGTGTGTGTGTGTGTGTGTGTGTGTGTGTGTGTGTCACTTTGAGTGACTGGTGTGTGTGCAGAAGAATCAGTAATGATGAAGTGCTTGTATCTTTTGTCTGCTGTGTTTCACGTCGCTGCAGGTGAGTGAAGTTATTTTCTATTTTCTATTACAGAAAGGAGAGAGAATATTAGCCAGTTCTTAGTTCAGCTGCTTTGTGTTTAGTTCATGTGGTTTCTGTCCAGATTGGGTTTACAGTAGGCCGTAGTTCAGCCCTGATCCTGAACAACCAAATTGTCCAAAGACAGCAGTAATCTTTATACACAAGATAAACATACACGTGTCACATATCTAGAAACTCTGGACTCCATTTCCCATGAGCCACTGCACTGCACCACCAGTCACATGACCACCTGCACCTGATTCACGTTTTGTTAATCGCGCTCATGTGTATATCTAGTCTTTGTCTGCACTGTTTTCTTGTCTTTCGTTGTCGTAGACTCTCGTCATTTATGTCTCAGTGTTTTGTCTCATGCCACAGTGTTTTGCCAAGTTGTCTTAGTGTCTTTGTTTTGTAGTCTGTTTGTTTATATTAAATGTTATTATCTGCAATTGCTTCTGCCTCAACCTCGAATTTGTGACAACACGTCATGCCTTGTGTTATAATCTCCTTATTTAGACCTGTTCAGCTTTGATCATGTGGATTTTTTCCTCCTGGTTAACTTCAGTCTAAAATGTACTGATGAAGACAGGTGGGTGAATGAATAAGGGAGGAATCTACAGTGAGATTATTTTACATCCCTATAATACTTACAGTGTATGTTTTTACACATTTACTGAATTACATCTCTCACAATATCTGTCTTAGTGAATGTATCTATAATAACTCATATAAAGTGTAATAGAAAAAAAAGTTATTTTCCTGTAACCTGGACGTCACTTCTTCATTCTGGTCTTAGCTGTAAATAGATGCGTGAACTTCACACCTTTTTTCGCTGTCTCTCTGTCAGTGACCATCTTCACTTCCTGCATTACGTCTTACTCACAGTTTAAATTTTTACGAATAGATAATAGTGTATTTTTTTCTTCCTGATGAGGTGGGCGAATGAATAAGGAGGAATCTACCGTGAGATTAGCCTAGACAGGGGATATTTGTGGAATGCACATGACCATACTATGTATGAATACAATATATGTGAAAGAACTTGTGTGTGTGTGTGCAGGATTTCACCGGAAACCAGATTTAAAAGTTTGCTACTGGTAATTATAAATTAGTTATGGCCTAACATGTATTTAAACAGATATCTTTTGATCGATTGATTCATCGATGCGCACCAGGAAAACATTCTAACAATGTAGTCAAAAGCCTTGCATCATTTTCGAACTTTTTCCAGTCACCCTTATTAAAAGTTACGCTCTCATAGCACTGCTCTAATGGTTGTCACCCAGGACCGAGAACTTGAAAAGCAAAACGGTTCCTTTTTCTGCATCGTAAAAAAAATTCCGGGCTGTACATCCGTATGACATTACCCCAATATTGAATCTTTTCAATATTTAATTTTTGTCTAATCTTCCCAAAGTGTCATATTTTTTCTTTGGATGTGTATGGAAATTCATTATTTATTTTTTCATCAGCCATATATATATATATTATATGTGTGTGTGTGGAATGCACATGATCATACTATGTATGAATACAATCTATGTGAATTAACTTGTGTGTGTGGGGGATTGCACCGGAACTGGATTCAACATAATTATATTTGATGATGACCTGCCAACATAATTATAATTGATAATAATTGATGATGATGAACTTTGACCTGCCAAGATCACTATAATTGATGGTGACCGTTGATCTAGACCTGTCAAAACCAATTAATGATATGTACCATACAAAATCTCTCTCTCTTTTTTTTTTTTTTTTTTTTTTTTTTTTTTTTTTTTTTTTTTTTTTCTCTCTCTCTCGTGTGTGTGTGTGTGTGTGTGTTCCTTGACCACATACAGTCCAGGGTGTATTTCGGGTATACTCAGCTGTATGTTGTTGAGAGAGAGACTTTGCTAGTATTTTGGTTAAATGAGTTGGATTTGTGGCGTGTATGAAGTGTTCTGATGTTATATACGACTGCAGTTTCTGGGGGATGGGAGGGAGGGGAGGGAGGAGAAAAACCACTCCAATAATCAGAACTAGCGATTACAACCACCGAATATTTATACTATTATAAACTGAAACGTATGTGAAAGTCATTTATTTTGAAACATTATTGGTTTTCCAAATCACTTCTTAGTTTGTCAAAATAAATCCGATAAAAATACTAAAAAACCTCCAATTTGCAAGTGGTTATCGCGCCAACTATTTCCTCAGAGCACAATGCTTGATCTAGCTAATGACACCCACATATATTGTAGCTAGATAATTCATTTTAATTTAGCCATAAATATCAATATTGAGTTATGTTAGTGAATTTTTATTTTAAATTCCCATTATTATCAACAATAAGTTTGTTCACACTAAATGATGTGTAAGTTTCAATCAATTACAGTCTAGATTTATTTGGACTCATATGTCCTGTGTAATTTGTTTTAATGAAACAATGATTTGACCATGGGCGCACGGTGGCTTAGTGGTTAGCACGGCCCGCCACACGTCCGGGGTTCGGATTCGCCGGGCCATGTGTGTGCGCGGAGTTTGCATGTTCTCCCCGGTGTGGCGGTTTCCTCCGGTACTCCGGTTTCCTCCCCAGTCCAAAGATATGCATGGTAGGTTGATTGGCGTGTCTAAATTGTCCATAGTGTATGAATGGGTATGTGATTGTGCCCTGCGATGGACTGGCACCCTGTCCAGGGTGTACCCCTCGCCTTGTGCCCGATGCCTCCTGGAATAAGCTCCAGGTTCCCCACGACCCTGAATAAGGAATAAGCGGTTGAAGATGGATGGATGATTTGACCATAAACGCTTTTAAATGATAGATGGATGATAGATTGATAGATCAGATAGATAGGTGGATGGCTAAATAGGTAGATAAGTGGAGGATAATTATGTAATCACACTGCAGATATAACAAAGCTGTTTCTATCTAATATATACTATTATTATTTTTTTTTAATTAAAAATGTGGGGAAGCATACCCATTCACACTTCAACCCCCACAATATTCAAACCAAATCTACGCCCATGACAGTACATTATGGATGTGAGGTTATCTGCTGTACTGAGCTGCACGCTGGTAAAGACAACTGTGTGAGGATTTTTTTTTTTTTTAAGTGAACATAGTATTGAGAAATGTTTGTAATAATTGTAACAAATAGAAACTGATCAGTTTAAAGAAATCTGTACATTGTGTAGTATTACTCTCTCCAAGTGGTCTTTATTTTCAGATGTAGTTGTAACATGGTGTCTAATCACAGCTGTTTAACTACAAGTAGCTCTCTGGGATTTAAAAGATAAAATACACACATGATCACAAGATAGTGTAACACACACACAGTAGTTAGGAACTGGGCTGAGAAACTAGAGATTAGGGATTAAATGTACTGAAGCATAAGTGTTTTCATAAAATTTAATTTAGAAATGTTGTACTTCATATTGTATTCAGTAGATTGTGAATTTTTGTATGTTTGTTTCTGTAGGCTGTTCTCTCTCTGGTGATAAACATGCAAGTATCACAGGATACAAAGGTGGTTCAGTGCTGTTCCTCTGCTCCTGCTCTGACCTGAACAACAAACCTCATATATTCACCTGGTCGACCTACAGAACAGGACCTGCGACAGAAGTGTTAAATGATGAACACTACCGTGGCAGACTTCAGCTGTTTAATCACATTTCTCCTGGTAATCTGTCTCTGTTCATATCTGACCTGAGGGAAGAGGATCAGGGAGACTACAGGTGCAGGACTGAGAAGGAATACAGAGACATCCTGCTTCATGTTAAAGGTAAAACATTTAAAGACACAATAAATTTTGATATTCAGTGAAAACAGACTTGATCAGTCTTCAAATGAATTATAGTTAAATATGTAAAAAAAAAGTCTTCTCCATTTACCATAACTGAGGGATTTACACTACGAGTCATTTTGTGACACATTAATATCAAGTTATAAATGACAGTAAATTCTGATTATGGATATCAGACTGGCTTGAAACTTTGGACTGGTATCAGATTGGATTGGACATATTTCTCAGTCTAATCTATGATTTATTTTGGTAACACTGTAGTGTTTATAGAGCTACATTACACCTGTATAATTCCTTCATTACAACTAACATAAGCCTCATAAACATTTATAAAAGCTTCAAAAGGTGTCAGTAGCCACGTTTCCATCCAAGGGTTTTGTTTTTTTTAGATGAAAGGTTTACACATTAAAATGTTTACTGATATAGCTGATGGAAATGAAAATTATTGATATAATTTCACAAGTTTCTACATAATCGTTGTTCATTTAACTTTAGCACATAAACCTATCTATTCGCATTTTAAATGGTGCAAAAAAATAGTTTGGAAACAGTTTTTGTCCAGAAAAATGACATTCACGCAAAACAAAAGTGTCATATGACAGAATTTATCCATCAGTCGGGGGAAGAATAAGGGATGTGTGTGACGTCCAGCGCACTGCAAACCTGTAACACAAGATGTGTCAAGGAATTACTATATGCAATTTCAATCTCCTCCGCTACATTCAGCAGCCTGATACATTAATATAATGCCACATTCATTTTACTTTAATAGCTGTGCATACACCATATACACATCCATGGACGGTTGTTTTACTGACCCCGAAAGTTTCCCCCACTACACTGTACTCGGCGCGAGGACAGGGCGAGAGTAATCTGCTTTCTGGTCAGAACCACTGGTACGATGGCAACCTGCGATGGGCGCAGCTCTCTACCTCCACCATGTGCAGGGCGGAGTGGGACCCAGCTCGGGAGATTAATGCCCAAAACCAGCCCATTTTTTTTATGGTGGAAGAACTTGGATAAATGAAGTTACAGTTCAGTTCTTACTCCTGTTATATTTATTACTGACATGTTTCAACAAGAATATCAGATATCTTAAGATAAATTACAAATAACAGGCTGCTAAGTATAGTTTTCTTCTACAAAAATCCAACTGTAACATTATGAAAAACAATGTTTGTTTGCATTCAAACAATATATGGAATACTTCACTAAGAAATGTGACACGATTTGCTTATATCTTCAAAGTAAGGACCTGACTATGTGCACGTTTGTGTGTGTGTGTGTGTGTGAGAGAGAGAGAGAGAGAGAGAGAGAGAGCATGTGTGTTGAGGCAAGTGACGTGAGAAAACAGCACTTTTTAATGCATACATAACTGATGTGCTGCTTTAAATACACATGTAGTGTAATTCGTTACTTTAGTTATTAGTCACGCAATAATGTAACACATGCTTATTTTATGAGATCAATTTATGATCGTCCCACCGGGAATTCTGACGATTCTCCTGATGAGCCACTCTGGCTATGCCCATGGGCTTCAGCATACTTGGAGTCCTATCAGATGAGCAGCTGCTCCGTTCTGACCTCGTCCTCTGATATTTCATAAGAGAAGAGTGCAATTATTTGTGAAATTAAAATGAATGTAAGCTGGTCAGTTTCATTTAATTCTCTCAATACTCTCTACATATTACAAAGATTTGAGGACATACGGAGGACATAATACACAATTTGTGATATACCCCAAATCCTTCACTATGTAACATAAAGCAAGTTTTCATGTCACCGTTTAGACTATTTACCACGTTTGAGACACATTACAGAAATGTCACCTTTGTCCATTTCTTCACAATTTACCCCTCATGCATAAAACTATTAGCCACCTCATTACCGTCATGTGACACAGACAGACCAGAAGGAGACTGAGCTACAAACTGAGTTGTTCTAATGATCTAAAGTAAGTCATTACACAAACTTACCTCAACAGAAATCTATACCACTAGACAAGGACTTCTCTCAACTTGACATTTACATTGAGAAATGCAGTCTTTATCAGCTGACATTTATTGGAATAAGTCTTTATAAATATTTATGTAGGTTCATGTCACTTGTCATGGAGGTCTCATAATAATGTGTTACCTTTATTTCTAAATAAGAGAAAATGTATCTTTTAAAGATAATTTTTTCATTAATGACTGTGAGCATGCTTTACTCCAGTGTCATGTGTCATATAACTAACAGTGATAAAAACATTCATTAGTGGAGAGTCACGTGACCCGTGAGCACGATGGCAGCTTAGTTCAGTGATTCTGCTGACCCTACTCATATTCAACGACTTATCCATGTTAATTAACTAACTATTCGGCTATTCTTTAACTATTTAGTATTTGGCAATTACATTATGACTTGACGTCAGGGAAAGCCCACCAGTAGGCAGACGCTACATGAACAAACACATGGGGGAGTCTCATAGCCTTCAGTTATGGGGAAGCTACAGTTGTTTATCAAAGCAGAGTGTAAAATCCTGCAGGACAGATTAGATAACATTCAGACTGAGATGTCCATCTGTTCAAATGCTGTAAGAGAATTACCAGCCTGAGCAGTCGAGTAAAACAGAACAAATCTTTTTAAAATGTTCCACTAAACTTGTGACTTACGAGGAGAAGACAGCTGTTCATATAACGTTTGTTTATATTATTTTACAGTCATAACATAATGCAACAGAAACTCTTCATATAATTACCTGGAATGTGAAAAGATTAAATTGTCCCAGCGAGCTGCCTGTCTTGATTATTTGCATAGACAGTGGTTCCCTAATAAATTTTAATATGTTGCTGCATCAATCTCATTAGGCAGTAAATCTTAGGGTTCACTTGTCGTGTTGAAACAAAGGCTTTCTTTTAACATCTTGTAAAGGTATAGCTGTGAGGATGGTAGAGTGTCATTCATAAAAGCATACAATCATGTGAAAAACTAAGTACACCCCATGAAAATTGTTGTGTTTTTACATTTTTTAAAATAATAATTATTATTATTTTATTTTTTTACATATTTGGACAAGCAAACGTTTTATCCTCTGTGAAACAGTGCTTATTAATTAAGTTGATGGACTCTATCAAATGACACATAAAACTGACATTTTGTAGTAATTTTCACAATTTAAATGAACATAAAAGACCAGTTTTGTTGGAATAATGTGCTCTGGACAGACGAATCAAAGACAGAGTTGTTTGGCCACAGTAACAGCAGACCAAAGACAGCTTTTAGGAGAAGCACCACACACCAACTGTGAAGCACAATAGTGTGAATGTTATAGTTTGGGGTTGCATTATTGTTTCAGGAACTGGACAGCTTGCATTCATTGATTAATTATGGAATGACCTAGTCATTCCGGATTTGAATCTCATTGAAATGTTGTGGGGGATTTGATATGAGTAGTACATGCAAGAAAACCCTCAAACATCTTGCAACTGAAAGAATATTGCATGGAAGAATGGTCACAAATTTCAGGAAGCTGAAGTCAGAGACTGGGGACAATTTTGAGAAATGCCTACAAAAACTTATTTCCGCTAAATGGGGCAATGCTAGCTTCTGAGGCCAAGGGTGTACTTACTTTTTTCAACAGAATATCAGATATTTTTATATTTCTGTTGAATAAATGAAAAAGATGATGTTCCTTGTGGTTTTGGGGATTTCATGGGGTGTACTTATTTTTTCACATGACTCTCTCTCTCTCTCTCTCTCTCTCTCTCTCTCTCTCTATATATATATATATATATATATATATATATATATATATATATATATATATATGTGGTTTGATGGAACTTAAAAATAGTAAGTCTGTTTGTGCTCACACTTTTTATTTTATCTTATTATTTTTATTTTATACCAATGAATCTTTGTACATTAACATTGGTTGCAGTCTTGAATAACCATTTGATAAAAAAGTAATCCGTTTTAATAAGTTTTGTCTTTTCAGTAGGAAGAAGAGAAACTTCAACGCACTCGAGGAAAACAGACACGACACCTCCATCAGAACCGCCTCAGAGTACAACAACAAACTCTCCATCTGCATCATCCTCAACAACACCGGAACAAGGTAAACAGCAAACACACAGCAGCCTCCCTCTAGGTGCCAAAACTTTTCATCAGCAATGAAAAAAAAACATCTGTACAGTGAGGAAAAAAGAATTTGATCCCCTGCTGATTTTGTACGTTTGCCCACTGACAAAGAAATGATCAGTCTATGATTTTAATGGTAGGTTTATTTGAACAGTGAGAGACAGAATAACAACAAAAAAATCCAGAAAAACGCATGTCAACAATCTTATAAATTAATTTGCATTTTAATGAGGGAAATAAGTATTTGACCCCTCTGCAAAACATGACTTAGTACTTGGTGGCAAAACCTTTGTTGGAAATCACAGAGGTCAGACGTTTCTTGTAGTTGGCCACCAGGTTTGCACACATCTCAGAAGGGATTTTGTCCCACTCCTCTTTGCAGATCTTCTCCAAGTCATTAAGGTTTCGAGACTGACGTATGGCAACTCAAACCTTCGGCTCCCTCCACAGATTTTCTATGGGATTAAGGTCTGGAGACTGGCTAGGCCACTCCAGGACCTTAATGTGCTTCTTCTTGAGCCACTCCTTTGTTGCCTTGGCCATGTGTTTTAGGTCATTGTCATGCTGGAATACCCATCCACGACCCATTTTCAATGCCCTGGCTGAGGGAAGGAGGTTCTCACCCAAGATTAATTATAGACTGATCATTTCTTTGTCTGTAGGCAAATGTACAAAATCAGCAGGGGACCAAAAAGCTCCATTTTGGTCTCATCTGACCATAACACTTTCACCCAGTTGTCCTCTGAATCATTCAGATGCTCATTGGCAAACTTCAGACGGGCATGTATATGTGCTTTCTTGAGCAGGGGGACCTTGCGGGCGCCTCAAGATTTCAGTCCTTCACGGCGTAGTGTGTTACCAATAGTTTTCTTGGTGACTATGGTCCCAGCTGCCTTGAGATCATTGACAAGATCCTCCCGTGTAGTTCTGGGCTGATTCCTCACTGTTCTCATGATCATTGCAACTCCACGAGGTGAGATCTTGCATGGAGCCCCAGGCCGAGGGAGATTGACAGTTCTTTTGTATTTCTTCCATTTGCGAATAATCGCACCAACTGTTGTTACCTTCTCACCAAGCTGCTTGTCAATGGTCTTGTAGCCCATTCCAGACTTGTGTAGGTCTACAATCTTGTCCCTGACATCCTTGGAGAGCTCTTTGGTCTTGGCCATGGTGGAGAGTTTGGAATCTGATTGATTGATTGCTTCTGTGGACAGGTGTCTTTTATACAGGTAACAAGCTGAGATTACGAGCACTCCCTTTAAGAGTGTGCTCCTAATCTCAGCTCGTTACCCGTTTAAATGACACCTGGGAGCCAGAAATCCTTCTGATTGAGAGGGGGTCAAAAACTTCTTTCCCTCACTGTATGATTACATTTATTTACTGAATTACATCTCTGAAACTCTCTGTCTTAGTGAATGTATCTATAATAACTCATATAAAGTGTAATAGAAAAGTTATTTTCCTGTAACCTGTACGTCACTTCTTCATTCTGGTCTTAGCTGTAAATCGATGCGTGTGAATTTCACACCTTTTTCTGCTGTCTCTCTGTCAGTGACCATCTTCACTTCCTGCATCATGCCTGATTTATCTATTTTTTTTTCTTACATGAATTTATCCATCCTGTGTTCTCATTTTCAAAACTCACAACAGCGGTCTATGTGGACTGAACTGTGTATCACTTTTCAGTGCTTTAACACAAAAAGTATTGAATAACCTTTGCTTTAAAAATGAATGAATTCTTTTCTCACACAAACGTCATCAAAACTCTGTCCATGGGCGTAGAATCCACAGGGGCGCAGGGGACGTGCCCCCCCCCCTCTAAATATAACATAAATTCGTCTCCTGCACTTTTCACTGGTCATGGCCAATTTGTCTATCTTTGATTTTTACACATGTACGTGTCTTTACGTGACCTGATGTTGCTATGACAATTGGTTATTCACGTCACGTGTCACGCCCATGTTCACACCCACTCTGAGTGCGCTCAGAGATCGCGATGAGCTCAAAGGGGCCAAAAACCAATCCCTCCTTTGTTATTTTTACTGAATGTTGAATTTCACTGAATTTTACAGAATTTTTACTGAGCATTGTAAGTTCTTTTGCCGTGTGCTTATCATAATGCACAATGATAAATAATTTGCTACATATTTCTTTTTTAAATGCTGCCAATTTCTTTTCATGAATAATTAGCTAGATTGGATGATAATATTAGCCGAACCGCAGTCCCACAGAAACAAAAAAAAGAGCTTGACACTAAAAAAATCTTTGTTTACACTAAAATTGATTGCATGTTGTTGTTGATATAACATGTTATTGTACTGATATAAGATCTCCTTACAGTGACATGTTTGTTAGTTTAATTCACTTACAGTCTCTTTGCAGCAGTGTGGTTTGAGTGACATTTCTTTTCTGAACTGTGGACTGTTGAATAGAATATAACAGAATATAATAAAGTAGTGTGTGAATATACAAGTACATATTATATACTGTGTGATATGTAAATGCAATACAATGTACACTAAACACAATTTGCAATATTTAAAATAATGCAGTGCAATATACAATATAACATGCAAGTACAGAATCATAAATTGCATATTAAGCCAATTAAGAGCAAGAAGAGATAAAACTCATCAATTTAGACAAAATTCAGAAAAAATACCCTTTACATTCTGTCCTCCAGCACATCTGTAATGACGGCTACGCCACTGTGTGTATCTATAGCTTATTATTCCGCAAGTTTATATTATGTTTTCAAAAAATAATCAGCTCCATTTTTAACCAAATCAAGCAATAAAGAAAGAAAGTGTTACTTTTAAAAATAATAATAATAATAATAATGAAAAAATATATAATTAATTATACTGTAGACCGCTGATGTGTTAACTGTGTGAAGAGTACTGATAATTCCACTGAACTAAATGTAAAAACTATAAATAAGGCGTAATGCAGGAAGTGAAGATGGTCACTGACAGAGGGAGAGCAGAAGAAGGTGTGAAATTCACACGCATCTATTTACAGTCCAAAAGAGAATGAAGAAATGACGCACATTACAAGTTACTGGGAAATAATTTTTCTATTACACTTTACACACAGATATATACCTACATATATACATATACACACATACATACATACATACATATACACATACATATACATACGCATATACAAAAACGCACATACAAAAAAATAAAAAAAAAATAAAATGGATATATACAGCATTTACCACAAAATAAGAAATTTGTATTGTGTAAGTGTGTGTCTACATGTGTGTATTTATAATGTTTATGGCTTTTGGGGAACAAACTATTCTTGAGCCTGTTTGTCCTTGTTCTGATGCACCTGTAGCGTCTCCCTGAGGGCAACAGATTAAACAGGTCAGAGCCAGGTAAATGTAAATTGTGTTACATTTACTTATGTTAGCTAAGGTTATTGTTCTGCATTCACTGTTAATGTCTGTTAATGAATAAAAAAAAACTGCAGATGGATAAATCTTGCTAATTTATTTTGAGTGTACATTTAAATTTTTATGTTATGCATATTATCCTTAAATAATCAATTAAAGTTCTAGAAGTTTTATTTATTTTGTATTTTTTTGCCATCATACTGTTTTGTGTAAAAAAGACTATATACTTAGCGTGCCGTAGCAAAAATATGGCAGTGTGTTTGTTGAGTGTGGAGTATTACACAGTGTTCTCTGTGCATGCCACAGCGTCGGTTAACTGATGCTGTGAGCAACAGGAAATAGCCATTCTCCCCATCAGCCCTCATGCTGCCCTGCCACAATCATGTGGTTACTCTGACATGCTGAGTGTCTCACACTGCCTCTAACATGAGAGCATTATTTATGTGCACAACTGTGGTTTTATTAAAACTACCATCCTGTGTGCATACATGCTGAGACCATTCAACATAGTCACAAAGTAATGTACAACAAAGTATTCACAGTATATCACTGTCATATGGACGTCTTTCCCTAGACATTACTTACATTTACTCTGGAACCATAGTTACATGCTTAACTAGCATACTGTTTCAACTTTACTTTATATCTACCTTGACAGAAATTACTGTAATAAACAAAATTCTATCATTTACAGATATTCTGTACCTACTTTAATTTGACAACTAGTGTGGCTAAAAACCGAAGCTCGTTCTTCAAAACTGAAATCCATATGTATTTTATTGAAATGTGTTGATATTAATATTATTATAATTATTATTACTATTATTATTATTTATTTTATTTTGTTTTATTTTTTAAAACTGGGGTACAGCATAATTGTCTTCCTAGTAAGACAGTATCCTGAAGCCTTCGGCCGTCTCTGAGCTAAGGAGGGACAGAAGGGTAGAGTTTTGTATTGATATACCTTCATTTTTTTTTTTTTTTTTTTGTATTACTCAATTTACTTGAACACACACTGACCTCTTGATGTCCTTGAATGCAGGTCCTTGACATGATAGCATAGCTAGTCCACCTATACAGAAAAGCATTCTGACCTGAATCCTGGTAATATCTTTATTATTCTTATTACAACAATAGTCTATTTGCATGTTTGCTGATACGGTTATTTGCTATAAAGTTAGATCTTGGCAACTGTGAACTATTTTTAAAAAGGAACACCCATGGACCTGTTTGTTCTACATGGAGCCTTGTTCCAAAACTAGCCCCAAATTGATCGCAAAACTATGTATTGATGTACCTTCTATCGGAAGCAAACTTTACACAGCTTCTGTGTTCTGGGGGTGTTCGGGACATGAAAATAGGTGTTGTGAGGTCTACTGGTTACATACAATGCATTACATCCGCCAGCCTTTGCATTCAGTTTATTAGCAGGAAGCAGTGGTGGATCGTCCCCCATCTCCATCCCCCACCACTCCCACCTACATACTCACTTGAGTTATTTATGTGCCTTGTGGTCAAAGTATGAACTGCAACGAACATTAATAGAGGACCATTTAGGCAGGAAACCCTGTGCCCCATGCGTCGGGGTATGAACATTTTCAGTAAAGAGCAAGACAGTTAATAACAGGTTGCAGTTTATAAGCCAGATTTGGCTAGCTGAAAATACTTTCACCACTCAAGATCTTGTTTTATAGAAAATAATCTAAATTAAATCTAATAAAGTTCTGCAAACAATGGCAAAATGTGCAGACATTGTGTCTATGATGTAAAGAACTATTTTTATGTTCAAATTCACTTACCATCTGCTTTACTAGTAAAACCTGCTCATTTATGGAGTTATCTAGTCAACAGCACAATGCATAAAATCAGGCAGACACAGGTCAAGAGTTTTTTTAACATTTACATTAATGGCAAACGTTATCTGAAGCCCTTGACCTGTATCTGCATGTCATGCATCATGCTGCTGCCACATGACTGAATGATTGGATAACTACATAAATGAACATGTGTACAGGTGTTCCTATTAAAGTGGACAGTGAGTGTATATTGCAAAGATTTGAAAGAAAAAGGGAGGTTATGAAATGCATTCTGTCCATACATCAGAAGTTTGTGTTCCTAAAACATATAGTAATAATATATATCATTTTTATATTGTGAAACATAATTATATTCTCCATTATTGAGTGTCTCATGTCTATAATTTGACTGCAAAAGGACAGTTATTTAAAAGCTTGTTAATGATGCACATTACCATTACAAGGGATTTAGTGCCACCTGGTGTAGCAGTTGAGATAGAACATCCAGTTTCACATGGACCAAATTCAGGTTTATGGTTACTTTCTTTTATTTGTAATTATGTTGCTATACTGTGGATACAGTAAGTGTTGAATTGTCTAATTCGATTGTTCAGAAGGTACTGATTAATTTTCTATACCAGCAGCTCTGACAGAAGTGCTGGCCATAATTTATATCACAGTTTTCCACTAATGCTCTATGAGCACTTACTGTAGCAGCTAGTAAAGACGTTCTACCAAATTGAGCAGCTCTGACTGTGTTTTGGTAGCTGAAACTGGTCAGAACAGGCTGGATTTTTCAGCAGGTAGTTCCTATAACATAAGTGATAACAGGAAGTAACTTGTTTTGCAGATTTCCCACAACATAAAATGTAACCATAAACTGATCAATGTACATTCATGTCATTCTGTATTCTAAGAAGAATGAAGAAATAAAAATCTAACTCAACTAAATATAAACCATAATAATGAAGTCAAATGTAAAAGAGTATGGGTTTTGCAAAATTTACATAGATACTGACACAAAGAAGAGTAAAAAATATTGAATATAGAAAATTTCACTTTATGTTTGTCACCACGGTTAATTCTCTGCCAGACCAGCAGAGGGCATCTCTCTCATAGTATGAATTTCTTCCTCGGTTGTTCCACTGATTTCCTGTACACACCTGCCTTCTTTTTCCCCTGACTGGTTCCCATTTATAAGTTCTGTGTTTTCCCTCGTTAGTTGCTTAGCATTTCATGAGTAGTTATTATCTAGTGTTTCAGAACTAGAAAGTAATGCAGTGTAAACATTGTCTAGTAGAGTGTCCTATTTATTTCAACCGAATGTTATTTGTAGAGGACATTTAACAGTAGACAAATCAGCTTTAAGGAAAATAATGTAATTGTCCTTTACATGTATATGAGACAATAAAAGCACTTCTTCTTTCTGCAGAAATCTGGATGTAGATTTAGATCTCTAATAAGCAATAATCTATAGACCAGCTGTAGTAGCAGCTTTATGGCACATGATTTTGCTACTTAGCTGCTTAGCTATAGCTCTATAAACAAAGACCTATGAAGAATAAACAAATAAGTAAATCAAGTAAACACACACACACACACACACACACACACACACACACACACACACACACACACACACACACACACACATTTTAAGCTCTTTAAACTCTAATAAATCAAGTTAAAAATTACAATGATACTTTTATGATTAATTTTATTTTTCATAATGAGTCATGATCATCAGTCATGATGAGCCTCTAAGACCTCAGATCACACATGGTAAATGTCTTCATTACTTCCCGTAAGTCTAGGGAAACATGCTGCTGGTAAATATACTGATGGACATTGCAACTTTGTCCTAAATACTAGAAGTCATGTGTGTTGAAAAGTGAATTATTTTATTTAATTTTATTTTATTTACTTATTAATTTATTATCATAGCTTGACATGTGATAATCCGTTAATTTATGTTCCTGTTTTTCTGAACGATTTTAAATACAGCATCACTTTATTGTATATAAGCAAACAGAGCTTGTCTATGAATGAACTGAGCAAAGCTGGAAAATATTAATTTTATTATACTCATTTAAAATATAGGTAGTTTTGCTTGTAGCGTAATGATGAATGATTTAATGTGAACTATGATTGGCTGCCCCTGATGTGCAATGCAAATCAATTCATAACATTTTTGACATGCGTTTTTCTGGATTTTTTTGTTGTTATTCTGTCTCTCACTGTTCAAATAAATCTACCATTAAAATTATAGACTGATCATTTCTTTGTCAGTGGGCAAACGTACAAAATCAGCAGGGGATCAAATACTTTTTTCCCCCACTGTACTCTTTCATGGACGGAGGTTTTACTGACACCGAAAAGTTAAACCCACTACACTGTACTTGGTGTAGGATGTCGAGCTTGAACAGCGTGAGAGTAATCTGCTTTTTGATCAGAACCGCTGATACGATGGCAACCTGTGATGGGCGCAGCTCTCTAACACTACCTCCACCATGGGCAGGGCCGGAGTGGGACACATTTTCAGCTCGGGAGTTTAATGCCCAAAACCAGCCCCTTTTTTCTTTTTCTTTCTTGGTGGAAGAACTTAGATAAATGAAGTTACAGTTCAGTTCTTACTCTCCTGTTATATTTATTACTGACATGTTTCAACAAGAATATAAGTTATCTTAAGATAAATAACAAATAACAGGATACTGAGTATAGTTTTCTCATACAAAAGTCTAACTGTAACATTATGACAAACAATGTTTACATTCAAACTAATATGAAGTTTTTCAGGAAGAAGAGAAACTTCAACACACTCGAGGAAAACAGACACAAAACCTTCATCAGAACCACCTCAGAGTACAACAACAAACTCTCCACCTGCATCATCCTCAACAACACTGGAACAAGGTAAACAGCAAACACACAGCAGCCTCCCTCTAGGTGCCAAAACTTTTCATAAGCAATGAAAAAAAAAACATCTGTATTATTACATTTATTTACTGAATTATGTCTCTGAAACTCTCTCTTAATGAATGTATCTATAATAACTCATATAAAGTGTAATAGAAAAGTTATTTTCCTGCAACTTGTGTGTCATTTCTTCATTCTGGTCTTAGCTGTAAATAGATGTGTGTGAATTTCACACCTTTTTCTGCTGTCTCTCTGTCAGTGACCATCTTCACTTCCTGCAATATGTCTTATTTATAGGTTTTTTCTTACATGAATTTATCAATCCTGTGTTCTCATTTTCATAACTCACAACAGCGGTCTATGTGGTCTACGTGTCACTTAAGTCACACGTCACGCCCATGTTCACACCCACGCTGAGCGCTCAGCAGTCACGATGAGCTCAAAGTGGAAAAAAAAAAACATTCTCTCTTTTTTATTTTTCCTAAATGGAGCAGTGTAAGTTGTTTTGGCGTGTGCTATTCGTGTTGCACAATGATTAATCATTTCCTACATATTTCTTTTTTAAATGCTGCCTATTTCCATTGATGAACAATTAGCAAGATTGGATGGTAATATTAAGTCTACCAGCAGTCCCACACAAAACAAAGAGCTTGACACAAAAAAAACCTAAAATTGATTGCATGTTGTTGTTGATATAACATGTTATTGTACTGATATAAGATCTCCTTACAGTGACATGTTTGTTAGTTTAATTCACTTACAGTCTCTTTGTATCAGTGTGGTTTGGAGTTATTTTTATTTTTTCTGAACTGTGGAATCTAGTAGATGTCTGAGATATGTGTGATATGTAAATGCAATACAATGTACACTATACACTTTGTTTCACATTTAAATAATGTAGTGCAATATACAATATAACTATATAACATATATACAGAATCATAAAATGCAATACCCTTGACATTCTGTCCTCCAGACACATCTGTAATGATGTCTACGCCTGTGTTATCTATAGCTTATTTTTCTATATTTTTACATCATGTTTTCCAAAAATAATCAGCTCCATTTTATCCGATCAAACAATAAAGCAGTGTAAATTAAAAAGAACTAATAATTGAAAAAAATTATAATAATTAATTATATTTTAAATCCAAAAACACTCCAGTAGGTGGACTGCCGAAGATAACCTGCCCCCTAAGTATAGTGTGAGTATATGTGGTGTGTGTGTGTGTGTGTGTGTGTGTGGAGAGGGGTGTGTGTGTGTAGGGTGTGGGGGGTTAAATTTTACATATTTTTGTTATTTTCTATGGTTACATTTTTCTGTATTTTGGATCTACTCCTGCTAAAAGTCATTGTGTTGTGAGTGATAAACCGTTCTTGTTGGAGAGACTTTGCTTGTGTTCTGGTAGAATGAGATGATTTTGAGGGCGTGTATGAAGTTTATAATTTAGTACATTTAGAGAACTCACACAATCTCTGTCTTATTGAATGTATCTATAATAACTCATATAAAGTGTAATAGAAAAGTTATTTCCCAGTAACTTGTGATGCGTCATTTCTTCATTCTCTTTTGGACTGTAAATAGATGTGTGTGAATTTCACAACTTCTTCTGCTCTCCTCTGTCAGTGACCATCTTCACTTCCTGCATTACGCCTTATTTATAGTATTTACATTTAGTTCAGTGCAATTATCAATACTCTTCACACAGTTAACACATCAGCGGTCTATGTGACTGAACTGTGTATCACTTTCAGTGCTTTCACACAAAAAGTATTGAATAACTTCAGCTTTCATAATTCATGAATTCTTTTCTCACACAAACTCCAACAAAACTCTGTGTATCTACAGCTGATTTTCCCACATGTTTACATATTGATCAATACAAGTGCAAATCCTATTAAAGTGGTACTTTTTATAATAATAAAATATTTTTGTTAAAGTAAACAAACAAACAACTAAATAAATAATCACAGCTGATTTTAATTTAGCCTTACACAGCTGTTCTGTTTTTATTCATTACCATCTATACAAAGGGGAACTCTGTGGATCTATGAGCAGTGTGGTGATGCAGTGGGTAGCGTTGTCTCCTCACAGCTCCAGGGGTCCCCGCTTCAGTCCTGAGCCGGGCTTCGTCTGTGTGGAGTTTCTGTGCTTGTTCTCCCCATGTCCATGTGGGTTTCCTTCGGTTCTCTGGTTTCCCTCCCACCTCATAAAATACACCTAAAATACTCCTAAAAGTGTTATGTATATGTTATTATAGTACATTATGGATGTGAGGTTATCTGCTGTACTGAGCTGCACGCTGGTAAAGACAATCTGTGTGAGGATTTTTTTTAAGTCTACAAAGTATTGAGAAATGTGTGTAAGTAAATGTAAAAAATAGAAATTGATTAGTTTAAAGAAATCTGCACATTGTGTAGTATTACCTCTCCAAGTGGTTTTTATTTTCAGATGTAGTTGTAACATGGTGTCTAATCACAGCTGTTTAACTACAAGTGACTCTCTGGGATTTAAAAGAAAAACACACACATGATCACAAAGATAGTGTAACACACAGTAGTTAGAACTGGCTGAGAAACTAGAGATTAGGGTTTGAGTCCAGCTGATGATGTTCCACTACTGACCCTGTGTGTTTAAATAAAACTCTTAATGACAAACTGGACAATTCCTTCAACCTTATGACTTGTTTTCACATGACTTGCTCTCACCATCAGCTGTGAGCAATATATTGTCACATGTGAACATTTAATAATAAACCAACACTAAAATTACTAATAATAATCTATGATTTATTTTGGTAACACTGTAGTGTTTATAGAGCTACATGACACCTGTATAATTCCTTCATTACAACCAACATAAGTCTACATAAACATTTATAAAGGTACTTCAGTAGGTGTCAGTGTCACCATGTTTTATCAGTGTTAATGTGTAAGGTAAATAAATGAATGAATGAAATATTCAAACCAAACTCACTCTAATTGACAGTCAGAGAAAATCTACATAACACTACTTTTACATAATGATCTAAAGAAAGTCAACCTGGAAAACGTCACAACACTATTTAATGTCTACAGAAATCTGTTTACTAGGACTAGGGTGTTATATCAACTTAACATTCAACATTGATAAACACAGTCTGTACATCAGCTGATGCTTTAGGAAGTCTTTTAAATACATGTCTTTATAAATATTTATTTAGGTTCATGTCAGTTGTTATGAAGGGTTTATGTAGGTGTCATGTAGCCCTATGAAGATGTCCCTTAAGTAATGTGTTACATTTATTTATAAGATAAGGTACATGATATAAACATGTATGTAAATAAGTATTTTATAGCAAGGTAAAGTAAATGAAGTATATTAACTGGAAGTATTGTTTTCCATTGTTTCAATATTAGCTGAAATAAAATAATCAAAACAGATATTAAAGTATTAAAGTCTGTACGAGGGAGTGACCTGATGTTGCCATGACAATTGGTCACCACGTCACTGTCACACCCATGCTCACACTCACGCTGAGGGCTCAGAGGTTACGTTGGAGCTCAAGGGGCCAAAAACATTCTCCTTTTTATTTTTTTTACTAACAGTGATAAAAACAGTAGTTTTAATAAGTTTTGTCTTTCAGTAGGAAGAAGAGAAACTTCAACACACTCGGGGAAAACAGACACAACACCTCCATCAGAACCCCCTCAAAGTAAACAACAAATCCTCCACCGTACTCCACCTCAACAACTACCTGGAAACAAGGTAACATGTACACACCGCAGCCTCCGGTTAGTGCCAAAACTTTTCATCAGCACTGAAAGAAACATCTGTATTATTACATTTATTAACATTTTTGGATGTATTTTTACTACACAGTTTTTTGCAAGACTTGAAGGTACTACACACACACACACACACACACACACACACACACACACACACACACACACATACACACACACACACACACACACACACACACACACACACAGCAAACAAAACAGAAACAACAACATTCTGAAATTGATTAACTGAAACCTGTAGAAGCAGCAGCACTTCTGTAAGTGTCTCTAGATAAGGAAAATTAACTCCTACTGTATTCTTAATTTAATCTCCATTTAATTCTGCTGCTTCTTTCAGAACAACACATGGTGTAAAGAAAGAAATCAGATTTGAGATTTGTGTCATCAAAAGCTTTTTCAGCAGTAAAAGCCATAGAATTTATACGTGTGATATATGTATAATTTTCTCTGTTCTACTTTTCTCTGATTGGTCTGATGTCACTGTATTTACTACTGTTATTTACACTTACTACTCTACTGACCCACATTAACACAGCCGAGCAGCAGATCATCACTGGAGAGAAAACTGAATATAGCAGCATTATAACAAACTAATCCAGAGTAAATATAGACACATGCTCAGATATTATAGAATAATGCTGAAAACTTGTATTAAATACACACTATGGCGCCAGCACGTGGATTCACAATATTGACTTTTTATACATTTTCCAATTAAATATCAGATTCAGGCATAAACTATGTGTGTTCCATTTACTTATGTTAGCTAAGTGTATTGTTCTGCATTCATTAGTTTATCATTAATTGCCGATGGATAATCTCGCTAATTATATTTTGAGTGTACGTGTCATTTTCATCTTATGTACCATACTTATACTGTTAAGAAATTAAAGCTCTAGAAGGCTGTTGTCATCATGCTGTTTTGTGTAAGAAGACTGATATAGAAGTTCTTGTTTTGTGACTTTTAATGACTTTGTGTAAAAAATAAAAAGAAGGAGGATTGTTGAATCTGACTGGACTGAATGTGTTTTAATGTAGATTTGTGAAATTCTCTTAATAGTCCCTAGAATTTTTTCAAAGTTCACACATAGCAAAGTGCAGCAAAGCGTTCTGGACTGAACTATGGATCGTTTTATTGCTTTGAGACAAAAGACATTGAATAAGTTCATCATTCAGTATTCATGAATTCTTTTCACATAAATTCAACTTCCAGCAAATCTCTGTGTATCTACTGCACATGTTTCCAACTTGTTGTGTACAGTTTAGAAAATAAACAAAGAGTATTTTTAAATACATTCAAAATCAAATAGCAAAAACTTAATAAATGAATAAAATAATCAATCAGTCAATCAGAGTTTATTTTAATTTAGCTGTAGGACCTACACACTTAGTTTTTTCTATACATAAAGGAACATGTTTGGATCGATGGCCTCACAGTGCGGTACAGCAGGTAGCATTACCCCTCACAGCTCCAGGGTCCCCAGTTCAATCCTGAGCTCAGGTTACTGTCTGTGTGGAGTTTCACATCTTCTCCCCATGTCCACTCTTCCCTTCAGTTCTCTGGTTTCCCTTCTCTTAAAAACTTACCAGTGTATTGACTACACTAAAGGTTAACTGCTGTACTGAGCTGCATGTTGGTAGAGAAGAGTTCTGAAAAAACTGATCTCAGTGTTGATAAATACATGAAACCAATTATAAAATAAAATGGAAAAAAAAGACTGTAAGGGGATGTATGACCGTGTGCGTGTTGAGTGTGGAGTATTACTCAGTATTCTCGTGGCACATGGCACAATGTCGGTTAACTGATGCTGTGAGAAAGAGGAAGTAGCCATTCTCCCATCAGCCCCCATGCTGCCCTGGCTACAATCATGTGGTTACTCTGACATGCTGAGGTCTCACACTGGCTCTAACATGAGAACACTAGATATGTATGCAGCTGTGGGTTTATGAACCTCAGGTAACTGCCAGAGGTGGGAGAGAATCACCGGATATCTTGTGTGTGTGTGTGTGTGTGTGTGCGATGCCCGTGGTGTGTGTGTGTGAATGATGTGTGCATAGTTATGCGGTGTTTTCGGTATTTTGCGCTGCGCAGCGTAGGCGTGTGTGTGTGTGTGCGGCGTGTGCGCATGAGTGTGTGTGTGTGTGTGTATGTAGAGCATTCAACAAAGCACAAATTCTGTGTTACACAGTATTTACAATAAATATCACTGTCATATGGGACATTTCACCTGAAACCTACTTGCATTTCTCTGATCTCCAGGTTTCACTGAACCATACTTAACATACTTAACTACTATTTCAACCTCCCTAACCTGCAGGAGTGGTGAGAATCAACTCTATAACGTTTGCCCTGATGGCACGAGGAGTACACACCAAGAAGAGCTTTATTACCAGAGAAGTAGTTCACTGTTCTCTGAAGTGCACTAGCAAAAGGTAGTTTTCAGAGACACCCATTTCAGTCTGTACTCTTCCTCATAAGGAGGAGCCTAAAGGACTCTAGCACAAGGAGGAGGGGGATTACTGTTATGGCTGTTATCAGTCCTAACATCCTCCACACTAGTTGGTACTGTACATAGTGACCTGCCTGAATCTGACTGGAAAGTTTAATAATGTCTCATGTTGTAGTGACAAAGTGGCATCAGTAAATCTAGTCTAGGCCTGTATATATGCTATATATATTGGTGAGATGTCCGAGCCAGCAACAACAATATTTAACTAACTTGTTTTTAGCTGTTCCACAAAATTATATTGAATATAACTATAAACTGACAAAATAATACATCATTCTTAATAAATTAAAACTGTCATTTTTGGCAAAGAAAATAAAAACACTATGACATGGGAGAGGTTTGATGGACGCCATGTGAAGGCAGGACGTGTGAAAAAGACAGCTCTGTGCACTTTGATAACTTTTCTAATTATTTTCATGAGTATATCTGGTGAAATTCGTATACCCGGTTACACTTTTTTGTTGCTTGAGGTAAAACATGGCAAAGAAGTTAAATTCCTTTGAGCTCTGGAGACATTAAAAGACACTTACGTGTCCGAGATGAGTCCGACGGGCCTGCGGACTACGTTTTCAGTAGTGTGCGGAGAAATCAAAGCGCCAACTGTCCAACATGTCGGATGTTGCAAGGTTGTTAAGCGACTTGGAAGATCTCGCTGTATCAGCTCGTTGCAGCGAGCATAAAATGTATACCTCCGAAGTAGTTTCGGCTGTCGAGTGGTGGATGCGCGAACCGAATCAATATCTGGAGTCTTGAAAGGGCAGTAGTTCCGCTAATCCGGCCTCCCCACCAAGAGAGCATCTCTGGAAAGTTATTGGAAAGAGTGGAAGATTTGGAAAATTGGGTTGGGGCGAATAATTTATGGATTATTGGAGTTCCTGGAGCGAAGGGCGCAGAGATATGGTGAAATTCCTGGACGAGCTTTTCCCGAGTCTGCTCGACATAACAGGCCATAAATTAGAACTTGAGCGGGCCGCGCCAGAGTCCCGGCTGAGATCTGGCGAGGGGGACAGGCCGCATCAATCTGGCTGATTTCTGGAGATCATCCCGTTAAAAACTCGTGTAGCTGCCGGCGCGGAGCGGGCAAGGCTCTCTTGGGAAGAATCACAATGACTTTCTTTTGTTCCGGACTTTGGCGACTTCGACAAGAGAGAAACGTGATCGGTTCAAGGAATGCAAGAAAGTCTTGCACCAATGTAAGATCACTTTTGCACTGATGTTTCCGGCCAGACTGAGAATAAACACCAAAGACGGCAGCAGAAAGCGCATTTGCGTGTCCCAATCAGGCAATATCTTTTATTGAATCATTGGTGAATAACGCGTTGGATGTTTCTCTTGTGAGTGGGTCGACTGTGTGTACTTTGAATCTCGAGGAAAATGGCCGCCATTTTTTTTCCTTTTTTGCATTGGCGCTAACGGCTAGAAATATTGTTTTGTGAAAAGATCACTTCCTTAAAAGAAACTTTGGCATGGACGTGCAGATCACTTTTACAATAAAGTTCCAGCCCAGATTAATAATAGATACTACAGACGACCGCAGAAGTATGCGCCTCCGAAAGCGAATTGACTTGACCATCAAGGGAACCGGGATGCGGTTTTGTTTCCTTTTATACGTCTTCAGCCTTAGCGGCGGGCTTCTTTTGTTCAATAACACTACTTCAGTACAGTGGCAGATGTCTCTGCTTGCTCCTGCGCTTGTGCCTCCTGTTGAAGTCTGAATTAGGTTGAGTATTTCCACGGGGACGTTGGAATAATGACGTCATTCTTTCATAACAGCCGCTCGCTGATTATTCGCTGTTTGTCAGTCTGGAGGAAACTGAACGACTCTATATCGACTCGGAATTTGTTTTGTTTTGTGAAGGAACACCTTTGAGGCAGTTCTGTGAACTAGTTCATACATTATTTGTGTTTACTCTGCTTATTGGTTGGGGTGTATTTTATTTTAGAAAATATTTTTGTTATGTAACTTTGCCTCACAATTTTGAGTAGAACGTGGGAGTCATTATATTGGTAAATAAGCATCTACAATTCAAATATAACTCAAAACAGTTTAAAGATAAATTAGGAGAGTAATTATTGTTTTAGCAGAAATTAGGGCAAAAGTCTTATTTTTGGCTAACATTTATGCACCCAATACTGATGATCAGGATTTTTTATAGATCTAGAAGGATGCCGCAATCTGTTGGCACCCCCACATGATATAATATTGGGAGGAGACCTTAATCTTTTGATGGACTCAGTCCTTGATCATAGTTGCAAAAGTGGGTAAGCCCCTAGAGCAACAGTGACGCTTCACAGGATGTGTAAAATCTTGGTCTTGCAGATATTTGGAGACTTTTGAACCCATCTGGTAGGGACTATACATTTTTTTTTTCAGTCCATAAGATTTATTCTAGAATAGATTTTTTTATCTCTAAATCACTCATTTCATCTGTTGCTGATTGTTCAATCGGAAACATCCTAGTCTCAGATCAAGCACTGGTGAGTTTAGAGGTGTGGCCTGTCGGAGAAGAAGAAATCATTTAGTAGCTTTAATGTATCCCTTCTACAAAATCCTGATTTTCGACAAATGTTAAAACGGAACTTGATTTTTATATGGAGACCAACTGGTCCACAGTATCCACTGTGGGTGTGGCGTGGGAGGCACTTAAGGCAGTTCTTAGGGGTCGGATCATACAGTATGCCTCATTCATT
>CM022753.1:7082693-7181077 GCA_012411365.1 Ameiurus melas | reverse complement strand
TTTTTGGGAATCACATCACGGCAAGTTATTCAGTACTTCAGTAAAAATACTTTCACTGCAACATAAAGTTTCAAATGTGGTTCTTTCCATCACTCAGTGTTAATGTATGTGAGTTGAAGCAGAACAGCAGCCTCCACACTTTACCTGATTACTTCAAATAGTGAAATTGTGTAGTTTCTACTAGAGGTGTGATTTCTGAGGTCTTTCTCTTTAGGAGGAAAGATGTGGAAGAAGCGTGATTACTGAAGGACGTCTGGACTGTGAAGTAAAAGCAGAAGGATCAGGTTAGTGTACATGCAGGCCTCGAGCTCAGCTGCATTGTTATTATTATGTAGCATCTTTAAGTCTTTGAGTCCTACTGTATTTCTAATTTAATCTCCATTTAATTCTGCACGGCTTCTACAATAACAGTTATAGCAGATTTGTTTTTCACCCTTTTTTAGAGATGTAGTTGTATTTGTGATACACTGCAGGTAACACACATAGAAACACACATGCTTTCACTGAACAGTGAGTTATAGGAAAATATCTTCTGCTGCTTCTATCAGAACAACACATGGTGTAAAGAAAGAAGTCAGATTTGGAGATTTGTTTCTTTATATGATTACTTGCTTCTTGGAGTCAAAAGATATTGGTGGTGTGTGTGTGTGTGTGTGTGTGTGTGTGTTTGTGTTATATGTATAATTTTCTTACTCTGTCTCTCCACAGACTGAACCTGATGTTACTTACTCTACTGTAACCCACATGAACACAGCGAGCAGGGTCCAGATCAACAGCTGGAGACAAAACTGAATATGCCAGCATTATAACAAACTAATCCAACAGTAAATATACATATATACACTCTCAGATATTATATAATAATGAGTAAAATATTTATTAAATTCACACCATGGTAAGCACATTTTCCATCAATTTGTTGTTCTTGTTTTTATTTGTTTGTTTGTTTTTTCAAGTAAATAGCAGATTAAAGATATATGCATGAATGGGGGAAAGGGACGGGGGTTTCCAGAGTATTGTATTACACTTTCTTATGTTAGCTAAGGGTATAGTTCCTCATTTACTTTGTGTGTTAAATCATTAAATATTTCTGATGGATAATCTTGCAGAAGTATTCAGGAGCGTCGCGATCATTTTATATCTTATGTGTATCATACTTATATCAGAATAAGAAATGAATGTAGAAGGATTAAAAAGCTTTATCATCATCCAGTTTTGTGTAAGAAGACTCCTATATCTGATCTGGTTTGTGACTTTTAAAGTCTGCTGAGTTCGGGTAAAAATCAAAGAATGAGAATCGATGAATCTGACAGGAATAAATGTGTATTTCTAACCTAGCTTTTGTGAATTTTTCATAATACTCCTTGCAATTTGTTACTGTTTTTTTCCCCTTACAATTAATTACATGCATTTATCATTACTGAATTCACTTTTTAAAAACTCAGAGTAAGATCAAGAAAACAAAAAAAGTAAAGAGGATGTCTAACACAGAGGAAACAGATAGTGAGCAAAGTCTTAGCTTTGGAAAAAAACAGGAAGAGGAACAGAAATTAATCTAACATTATCTGAAGAAGGGACAAGGTTTGGTGAGTGGAGTCCGGTGGCTTAGTGGTTAGCACGTTCAGGGTCCGCAGTTCGATTCCTGCCATGTGTGTGGAGGGTTTCCTCCAGGTACTCTGGTTTCCTCCAGCAGTCCAGAGACATGCATTGTAGGCTGATTGGCTGATTGGCGTGTCAAAAGTGTCCGAAGTGTATGAATGGGTGTGTGAGTGTGCATGTGATTGTGCCCTCGCGATGGACTGGCACCCGGTCCATTGTGTGTACCCCGCCCTTGTGCCGGCTCGGCCTGGGATAGGCTCCAGGTTCCCCGTGACCCTGAAGAAGGAGTAATCTGGATGATGGAAGGAAGATGGATCTCTACTGATTAGTTGTAGAAATAAAGCCCAGCAAGGGAAAGCCACAATATCTCAGGGGCAAAAGTACTAGAAGCCAAACGTCTTAAAAGAAATGCGACAGCTTGGCTGTGATGATTAGGTTTGATGACTCTTTTTATTTTTTCTATTTGTCGCTAGGCGGAAATCTGGATGTAGATTTAGATCTCTAATGAAAAATTATCTGTTAACCAGCTGTAGTAGCAACTTTATGGCACAAGATGTCGCTACTTAGTCGCTTAGCCGTAGCTCTATAATCAAAGAACTAGGATGAATAAATAATTAATTAAACTAAAAAATTATGATGAAAGATAATGATACTATAAAGTAAGATAAAATCACATGAGATAAAATTAAAATAAATATTAATACTACATATAAAATAGAAATTAAGACATGGAAAGCGTGACAAAAGAGATTTTGAAAAAATGAGAAATGAGAAAGCGGTTGTTGTGGTTTCCTGATAATCACACTATATAACAGAGAGACACTCAGGCAGTGTGACAGTGTGTGTGTGTGTGTCTGTGTGTCACTTTGAGGGACTGGTGTGTGTAGAAGAATCAGTAATGATGAAGTGCTTGTATCTTTTGTCTGTTGTGTTTCACGTTGCTGCAGGTGAGTGAAGTTATTTTCTATTACAGAAAGGAGAGAGAATATTAGCCAGTTCTTAGTTCAGCTGCTTTGTGTTTAGTTCATGTGGTTTCTGTCCAGACTGGGTTTACAGTAGGCCGTAGTTCAGCCCTGTTCCTGAACAACCAAATTGTCCAAAGACAGCAGTAATCTTTATACACAAGATAAACATACACGTCATGCCTTGTGTTATAATCTCCTTATTTAGACCTGTTCAGCTTTGATCATGTGGATTTTTTCTTCCTGATTAACTTCAGTCTAAAATGTACTGATGAAGAGAGGTGGGTGAATGAATAAGGAGGAATCTACAGTGAGATTATTTTACATCCCTATAATACTTACAGTGTATGTTTTTACACATTTACTGAATTACATCTCTCACAATCTCTGTCTTAGTGAATGTATCTATAATAACTCACATAAAGTGTAATAAAAAAGTTATTTTCCTGTAACTTGTACATCACTTCATCATTCTGGTCTTAGCTGTAAATAGATGTGTGTGAATTTCACACCTTTTTCTGCTGTCTCTCTGTCAGTGACCATCTTCACTTCCTGTCTTATTTTTTTTTGTTTTTGTTTTTTTACTTACATGAATTTATCAATCCTGTGTTCACATTTTCAAAACTCACATCAGCTATGTGCATAATGGTAAATCATAATGGTCTATGTGGACTGAACTGTGTATCACTTTTCAGTGCTTTGACACAAAAAGTATTGAATAACCTCAGCTTTCAAAATGAATGAATTCTTTTCTCACTCAAACGTCATCAAAACTCTGTGTATCCATGGGTGTAGAATCCACAGGGGACGCAGGAGACATGTCCCCCACATTTAAATAAAATGTTAATTCGTCCCCCTGCACTTTTCACTGTTCATGGCCAATTTATTTATTTATTTATTTCTATATGTGCACGTGTCTATTAGTCTTTACGTTGACTTGATGTTGCCATGAAAATTGGTCACTGTCTCTCTCAGTGACCATCTTCACTCCTGCATTTCGTCTTATTCACAGTTTAAATTTTTTTTGGAATAGATAATAGTGGATTTTTTTTCTTCCTGATGAGGTGGGCGAATGAATAAGGAGGAATCTACCGTGAGATTAGTCTAGACAGGGGATATTTGTGGGAATGCACATGACCATACTATGTATGAATACAATCTATGTGAAAGAACTTGTGTGTGTGTGGGATTGCACGGGAACCAGATTTAAAGTTTGCTACTGGTAATTATAAATTAGTTATGGCCTAAATGTTTAAACAGATATCTTTTGATCTGATTGGGTCAGGATGTACGCATCAGGAAAACATGTCCATTCTAACAATGTAGTCAAAAAGCCTTGCATCATTTTCTGAACTTTTCCAGTCACCGTTATTAAAAGTTACGCTCTAGCACTGCTCCAATGGTTGTCACCGGGACCAAGAACGATCAAAAGCGAAACGTTCCTTTTTGAACATTGAAAAAGATTCCGCTGTACATCCATATGACATTACCCAATATTGAATCTTTTCATGCTTTCATTTTATTCTAATCTTCCCAACGTGTCATATTTTTGGTTGGATGTGTATGGAAATTCATTATTTATTATTTCATCAGCCTTATATATGTATGTGTGTGTGTGTGTGTGTGTGTGTGTGTGTGTGTGTGGAATGCACATGATCATACTATGTATGAATGCAATTTCAAAAACTTGTGTGTGTGTCTGGGATTATACTGGAACTGGATTAAACATAATTATATTTGATGATGATGATGACCTGCCAACAAAATTATAATTGATAACAATTGATGATGATGAACTTTGACCTGCCAAGATCACTATAATTGATAGTGACCTTTGACCTAGAACTGTCAAAACCAATTAATGATATGTTCCATACAAACTATCTTTCTCTCTTTCTCTCTCTCTCTTTCTCTTTCTCTCTCTCTTGTCTGTGTGTGTGTGTGTGTGTGTGTGTGTGTGTGGTTCGTCCAATTGACTGACATACAATCCAGGGTGTATTTTGGGTATACTCAGGTGTATGTTGTTGAGAGAGAGACTTTGCTAGTATTTTGGTTAAATGTGTTGGATTTGTGGCGTGTATGAAGTGTTCTGATGGTTAAACAGGACTGCAGTTTCTGGGGGGATGGGAGGGAGGGAGGGAGGTAGAAAACCACTCCAATAATCAGAACTAGCAATTAGAACCCCCGAATATTAATACCATTATAATCTGAAACGTATGTGGAAGTCATTTATTTTGAAACATTATTGGTTTTCCAAATCAATTCTTAATTTGTCAAAATGAATCAGATAAAAATACTAAAATCCCCTCCATTGTGCAAGTTGTTATCGCCCAAATATTTCATCAGAACACAATGCTTGATTTCTAATGCTTGATGCTTGATCTAGCTAATGACACTCCACATATAGTGTAGCTAGCTAGATAATTCATTTTAATTTAGCCATAGATATCAATATAACAAGTTGGCGAAAGCTGTCTTGAGTTATGTTATTTAAATTTTATTTTAAAAGTTCCCATTATTATCAACAACAAGTTTGTTCACACTAAATGATGTATAAGTTTCAATCAGTTACAGTCTGCATTCATTTGGACTCGTATGTCCTGTGTAATTTGTTTTAATGAAATAATCATTTGACAATAAATGCTTATAAATGATAGATGGATGATAGATTGATACAGTCATGGACGAAAGTGTTGCAATGACAAATGTTTTGGTATACACATGTTTATTACCTTTAAGTGCATTGGAACAGCACAAAAAGCAGAAGAAAAAGGCAAATTTGACATCATTTTACACAAAACTCAAAAAATTAGGTCGGACAAAATTGTTGGCACCCTCAACTTAATATTTGGTTGCACAGAAAATAACTGAAACCAATCGCTTCCTATAACCATCAACAAGCTTCCTACACCTCTCAACTGGAATTTTGGACCACTCTTCTTTTGAAAACTGCTCCAGGTCTCTCAGATTTGAAGGGTGCCTTCTCGCAACAGCAATTTTGAGATCTGTCCATAGGTGTTCTATGGGATTTAGATCCGGACTCATTGATGGCCACTTCAGAATTCTCCAGCGCTTTGTCTCCAACCATTTCTGGGTGCTTTTTGAGGTATGTTTCGGGTCATTGTCCTGCTGAAACACCCATGACCTCTGATGCAGACCCAGTTTTTCTGACACTAGGCCCTACATTATGGGCCAAAATATTTTGTAAAGTCTCCAGATTTCATGATTCCCTGCACACAGTCAATGCACCCAGTGCCAGAGGCAGCAAAACAACCCCAAAACATCCTTGAACCTCCACCATGTTTGACTGTAGGTAGTGTGTTCTTTTCTTTGTAGGCCTCTTTCCGTTTTCTGTAAACAGTAGAATGACGTGCTTTGCCAAAAAGCTCTACCTTAGTCTCATCTGTCCACAAAACGTTCTCCCAGAAGGATTGAGGCTTACTCAGGTACATTTTTGCAAACTGCAGTCTGGCTTTTTTATGCCTCTGTGTCAGAAGTGGGGTTCTCCTCGGTCTCCTGCCATAGCGCTTCTTCTCATTCAGATGACGACGTAAGTCCTCAGACAATTCTCGGCTCTTCTTTCTCTTCTCCATGCTTGGTGTGGCACACACAGGCACACAACACAAAGGTTCAGCCAACTTTTATACACTCTAACTGGCTTCAGTTTTGATTTCTATATTGCCAGCACCTGTTACTTGCCACAGGTGAGTTTAAATGAACATCACATGCTTGAAATGAAATTATTTACCCACAGTTTTAATAGGGTGCCAATGATTTTGTCCAGACCATTTTGGGAGTTTTGTGTAAAATGATGTCAAATTTGCCTTTTCTTCTGCTTTTTTGCACTGTTCCAATGCACTTAAAGGTAATAAACATGTGTATACCAAAACATTTGTCATTGCAACACTTTTCTGGGAGAAATGGTGCATTTTCTGGAAAAGTTCCAGGGGTGCCAATAATTTCGTCCATGACTGTAGATCAGATAGATAGATGGATGGCTAGATAGATAGATAAGCAGAGGATAATTATGTAAGATATAACAAAGCTGTTTCTATTTATTATTATAATTTTTTTTAATTAAAAATATCGTGAAGCATACACATTCACACTTCAACCCCCCAATATTCAAACCAAATCTACACCCATGACAGTACATTATGGATGTGAGGTTATCTGCTGTACTGAGCTGCACGCTGGTAAAGACAACTGTGTGAGGATTTTTTTTTTTTTTAAGTGAACATAGTATTGAGAAATGTGTGTAAGTAATTGTAACAAATAGAAACTGATCAGTTTAAAGAAATCTGTACATTGTGTAGTATTACTCTCTCCAAGTGGTCTTTATTTTCAGATGTAGTTGTAACATGGTGTCTAATCACAGCTGTTTAATTACAAGTGACTCTCTGGGATTTAAAAGTAAAAATACACACATGATCACAAGATAGTGTAACACACACAGTAGTTAGGAACTGGGCTGAGAAACAAGAGATTAGGGATTAAATGTACTGAAGCATAAGTATTTTCATAAAATTTAATTTTGAAATGTTGTACTTCATATTGTATTCAGTAGATTGTGAGTTTTTGTATGTTTGTTTCTGTAGGCTGTTCTCTCTCTGGTGATAAACATGTAGATATCACAGGATGCAAAGGTGGTTCAGTGCTGTTCCCCTGCTCCTGCTCTGACCTGAACAATAAACCTCAGATATTCACCTGGTGGAGCTACAGAACAGGACCTGCGACAGAAGTGTTAAATGATGAACACTACCGTGGCAGACTTCAGCTGTTTAATCACATTTCTCCTGGTAATCTGTCTCTGTTCATATCTGACCTGAGAGAAGAGGATGCTGTAGATTACAGGTGCAGCACTGAGAAGGAACACAGAGACATCAAGCTTCATGTTAAAGGTAAAACATTTAAATACACAATAAAAGTTGATATTCAGTGAAATCAGACTTGATCAGTGTTCAAATGAATTATAGTTACATACGTAACAAAATGTCTTCTCCATTTACCATAACTGAGAGTTTTACACTACGAGTCATTTTGTTACACATTTAAATCAAGTTATAAATGACAGTAAATATTGATTATGGATTGGACATATTTCTCAGTCTAATCTCTGATTTATTTTGGTAACATTGTATTGTTTAAAGAGCTACATTACACCTGTATAATAACTTCATTACAATTGACCTAAGCTTCATAATCATTTATAAAAGCTTCAAAAGGTGTCAGTAGCCACGTTTCCATCAAAGGTTTTTTTTTTTTTTGCAATGAAAGGTTTAACACATTAAAATGTTTACTGATATAGATGATGGAAATGAAAATTATTGATAACATTTCACAAGTTTCTAAATAATCGTTGTTCATTTAACTTTAGCACAAAATCTCTGTCAAAATTTTTAAATGGTGCGAAAAAAATTTTATAAACAGTTTTTGTAGAGAAAAAATGACATTCACGCAAAGCAGAAGTGTCACATGACAGAATTTATCCATCAGTCGGAGGACGAATAAGGGATGTGTGTGACATCCAGTGCACTGCAAACCTGTGACAAAAGATGCGGCAAGAAATTACAATAAGCAATTTCATTGGCCTCCGGTATATTCAGCAGCCTGATATAACACCACATTCATTTTACTTCAATAGCTGTGCATTCACCATATACAGTGGGCGGAAAAGTATTTGATCCCCTGCTGATTTTGTATGTTTGCCCACTGACAAAGAAATGATCAGTCTATAATTTTAATGGTAGATTTATTTGAACAGTGAGAGACAGAATAACAACAAAAAAATCCAGAAAAACGCATGTCAAAAATGTTATGAATTGATTTGCATTTTAATGATGGAAATAAGTATTTGACCCCTCTCAATCAGACAGATTTCTGGCTCCCAGGTGTCTTTAAAGGGAGTGATCCTAATCTCAGCTTGTTACCTGTATAAAAGACACCTGTCCACAGAAGCAATCAATCAATCAGATTCCAAACTCTCCACCATGGCCAAGACCAAAGAGCTCTCCAAGGATCTCAGGGACAAGATTGTAGACCTACACAAGTCTGGAATGGGCTACAAGACCATTGCCAAGCAGCTTGGTGAGAAGGTGGAAACAGTTGGTGAGATTATTCGCAAATGGAAGAAACACAAAAGAACTGTCAGTCTCCCTCGGCCTGGGGCTCCATGCAAGATCTCTCCTCGTGGAGTTGATCATGAGAACAGTGAGGAATCAGCCCAGAACTGCACAGGAGGATCCTGTCAATCATCTCAAGGCAGCTGGGATCATAGTCACCAAGAAAACAATTGGTAACACACTACGCCATGAAGGACTGAAATCCTGCAGCGCCGGGCAAGGTCCGCTGCTCAAGAAAGCACATATACATGCCCGTCTGAAGTTTGCCAATGAACATCTGAATGATTCAGAGGACAACTGGGTGAAAGTGTTGTGGTCAGATGAGACCAAAATGGAGCTTTTTGGACTCGCCGTGTTTGGAGGAGGAGGAATGCTGCCTATGACCCCAAGAACACCATCCCCACCGTCAAACATGGAGGTGGAAACATTATGCTTTGGGGGTGTTTTTCTGCAAAGGGGATAGGACAACTTCACCGCATCAAAGGGACGATGAAATCTTGGGTGAGAACCTCCTTCCCTCAGCCAGGGCATTGAAAATTAAAAGTAATTACTAAGTCATTACCAAGTACTAAGTCATGTTTTGCAGAGGGGTCAAATACTTATTTCCCTCATTAAAATGCAAATCAATTCATAACATTTTTGACATGCGTTTTTCTGGATTTTTTTGTTGTTATTCTGTCTCTCACTGTTCAAATAAATCTACCATTAAAATTATAGACTGATCATTTCTTTGTCAGTGGGCAAACGTACAAAATCAGCAGGGGATCAAATACTTTTTTCCCCCACTGTACACTTTCATGGACGGTCGTTTTACTGACACCGAAAGTTTCCCCCACTACACTGTACTTGGTGTAGGATGTCAGCTTGAACAGGGTGAGAGTAATCTGCTTCTTGATCAGAACCGCTGATACGATGGCAACCTGTGATGGGCACAGCTCTCTAGCACAACCTCCACCATGGGCAGGGCCGGAGTGGGACACATTTTCAGCTCGGGAGTTTAATGCCCAAAACCAGCCCCTTTTTTCTTTTTCTTTCTTGGTGGAAGAATTTAGATAAATGAAGTTACAGTTCAGTTCTTACTCTCCTGTTATATTTATTACTGACATGTTTCAACAAGAATATAAGTTCTTGTGATTTATCTTAAGATAAATAACAAATAACAGGATACTGAGTATAGTTTTCTCATACAAAAGTCCAACTGTAATATTATGAAAAACAATGTTTACATTCAAACTAATATGAAGTTTTTCAGGAAGAAGAGAAACTTCAACACACTCGAGGAAAACAGACACAACACCTTCATCAGAACCGCCTCAGAGTACAACAACAAACTCTCCTCCTGCATCATCCTCAACAACACTGGAACAAGGTAAACAGCAAACACACAGCAGCCTCCCTCTAGGTGCCAAAACTTTTCATAAGCAATGAAAAAAAAAAACATCTGTATTATTACATTTATTTACTGAATTACATCTCTGAAACTCTCTCTTCGTGAATGTATCTATAATAACTCATATAAAGTGTAATAGAAAAGTTATTTTCCTGTAACCTGTACGTCACTTCTTCATTCTGGTTTTAGCTGTAAATAGATGTGTGTGAATTTCACACCTTTTTCTGCTGTCTCTCTGTCAGTGACCATCTTCACTTCCTGCAATATGTCTTATTTATAGGTTTTTTTTCTTACATGAATTTATCAATCCTGTGTTCTCATTTTCAAAACTCACAACAGTGGTCTATGTGACTGAACTGTGTATCACTTTTCAGTGCTTTGACACAAAAGTATTGAATAATCTCAGCTTTCAAAATGAATTAATTCTTTTCTCACTCAAACATCATCAAAACTCTGTGTATCCATGGGTGTAGAATCCACAGGGGACGTGTCCCCCACAATTTTAATAAAATGTAAATTCTTCCCCTGCACTTTTCACTGGTCATGGCCAATTTATTTATTTCTATATGTGACCTGATGTTGCCATGAAAATTGGTCACTTAAGTCACATGTCACGCCCATGTTCACACCCACGCTGAGCGCTCAGCCGTCATGAGCTCAAAGTGGAAAAAAAACAAACCATTCTCTTTTTTTATTTTTCCTAAATGGAGCAGTGTAAGTTGTTTTGGCGTGTGCTATTCGTGTTGCACAATGATGAATAATTTCCTACATATTTTTTTTAAATGCTGCCTATTTCCATTGATGAATAATTAGCAAGATTGGATGGTAATATTAAGCCTACCAGCAGTCCCACACAAAAACAAAGAGCTTGACCCAAAAAAAAACTAAAATTGATTGCATGTTGTTGTTGATATAACATGTTATTGTACTGATATAAGATCTCCTTACAGTGACATGTCTGTTAGTTTAATTCACTTACAGTCTCTTTGTATCAGTGTGGTTTGAGTTATTTCTTTTCTGAACTGTGGACTATAGATGTGTTATATACTATGTGATATGTATCTGCAATACAATGTACACTATACACAATTTGCAATATTTAAATAATGTAGTGCAATATACAATATAACATAACATAGTGGTGTGAAAAAGTGTTTGCTCCTTTCCTCATTTCCTGTTCCTTTGCATGTTTGTCACACTTAAGTGTTTCAGAACATCAAACCAATTTAAACAATAGTCAAGGACAACACAAGTAAACACAAACTGCAATTTGTAAATGAAGGTGTTTATTATTAAAAGGTGAAAAAAATCCAAACCATCATGGCCCTGTGTGAAAAAGTGATTGCCCCCTAAACCTAATAACTGGTTGGGCCACCCTTAGCAGCAACAACTGCAACCAAGTTTCTGCGATAACGTGCAATGAGGCTTTTACAGCGTCCTGGAGGAATTTTGGCCCACTCATCTTTGCAGAATTGTCCTAATTCAGTTACATTAGAGGGTTTTCGAGCATGAACGGCCTTTTTAAGGTCATACCACAACATCTCAATAGGATTCAGGTCAGGACTTTGGCTAGGCCACTCCAAAGTCTTCATTTTGTTTTTCTTCAGCCATTCGGTGGTGGACTTGCTGGTGTGTTTAGGATCATTGTCCTGCCGCCAGAACCCAAGTTCGTTTCAGCTGGTACACACGAACAGATGGTCGGACATTCTCCTTCAAGATCTCTTGGTAGACAGCAGAATTCATAGTTCCTTTTATCACGGCAAGTCTTCCAGGTCCTGAAGCAGCAAAACAGCCCCAGACCATCACACTACCACCACCATATTTTACTGTTGGTATAATGTTCTTTTATGAAATGCAGTGTTCCTTCTACGCCAGATATACTTGGACACACACCTTCCAAAGAGTTCCACTTTTGTCTCATCGGTCCCACAGAATGTTGTCCCAAAAGTCTTGGGGATCATCAAGATGTGTTGTGGAGAAATTGAGACGAGCTTTGATGTTCTTTTTGCTCAGCAGTGGTTTCTCCTTGGAACTCTGCCATGCAGGCCATTTTTGCCCAGTCATTTCCTGATGCTGGAGGCATGAACGCTGACCTTCAACTGAGGCAAGTGAGGCCTGCAGTTCTTTGGATGTTGTTGTGGGGTCTTTGTCGACCTCTTGGATGAGTCGTCGCTGCGCTCTTGGGGTAATTTTGGGCGGCCGGCCACTCCTGGGAAGGTTCACCACTGTTCCATGTCTTCGCCATTTGTGGATAATGGCTCTCACTGTGGTTCGCTGGATTCCCAAAGCTTTGGAAATGGCTTTATAACCCTTTCCAGACTGATAGATCTCAATTACTTTCTTTCTCAATTGTTCCTGAATTTCTTTGGGTCTCGGCATGATGTGTAGCTTTTAAGGATCTTCTGGTGGACCTTACTGTGTCAAGCAGCTCCTATTTAAGTGATGCCTTGATTGTGAACAGGTGTGGCAATAATCAGGCCTGGGTGTGGCTAGAGAAATTGAACTCAGGTGTGGACAACCACAGTTATAGTATGTTTTAACAAGGGGGCAATCACTTTTTCACACAGGGCCATGATGGTTTGGATTTTTTTTCACCTTTAATAATAAACACCTTCATTTACAAATTGCTATGTGTTTACTTGTGTTGTCCTTGACTATTGTTTAAATTGGTCTGATGTTCCGAAACACTCAAGTGTGACAAACATGCAAAGGAACAGGAAATGAGGAAGGGGCAAACACTTTTTCACACCACTGCATATACAGAATCATCAAATGCATATTAAGCCAATTTAGAGCAAGAAGAGATAAAACTCATCAATTAGACAAAGGTCAGAAAAATACCCTTGACATTCTTCTGTTTTCAGCACATCTGTAATGATGTCTACGCCCCTGTGTGTATCTATAGCTTATTTTTCTGCATGTTTACATCATGTTTTCCAAAAATAATCAGCTTCATTTTTATCCAGATCAAACAATAAAGAAAGTGTAACTTAAAAAAACTAATAATGAAAAAAATAATAATTATATTTTTAAATCCCAAAAACACTCCAGTAGGTGGACTGCCGAAGATAACCTGCCCCTAAGTATGAGTGTGAGTATGTGGGTGGGTGTGTGTGCCTGTGTGGAGAGGGGTGTGTTGTAGGGTGTGGGGGGGTTAAATTTACATATTTGTTATTTTCTATGGTTACATTTTTTCTGTATTTTGGATCTAAACCCCTGCTAAAAGTCATTGTGTTGTGAGTGATAAAGCGTTCTTGTTGAGAGACTTTGCTTGTGTTCTGGTAGAATGAGATGATTTTGAGGCGTGTGAAGTTTATAATTTAGTACATTTAGAGAACTCACACAATCTCTGTCTTATTGAATGTATCTATAACTTGTAATGTGCGTCATTTCTTCATTGTCTTTTGGACTGTAAATAGATGCGTGTGAATTTCACACCTTCTTCTGCTCTCCTCTGTCAGTGACCATCTTCACTTCCTGCATTACGCATATTTATAGTTTTTACATTTAGTTCAGTGCAATTATCAATACTCTTCACACAGTTAACACATCAGCGGTCTATGTGACTGAACTGTGTATCACTTTTCAGTGCTTTCACACAAAAAAGTATTGAATAACTTCAGCTTTCAAAATTCATGAATTCTTTTCTCACACAAACTCCAACAAAACTGTGTATCTACAGCTGATTTTTCCCACATGTTTACGTATTGATCAATATGTGGCAGGAACAAGGTGAATCTGAGGATTTGTTGCATCAACTACGCCACCTAGGGGACGGGAGGCCGGCCCCCAGGACAAGAAACTAAACTAGACTAACCCCTGAGGGTAATTCGAGCACACAGGTTGCGTGAAACCCAAGGAGCGGAGACATGCGTTACATCAACAATTTTTATTCCAACAAAACACATTAATTGTTACCGTTGCCGCGGTAAAACATGACCATACCATTGACACTCTGACGGAGAGGTCCCACCAACACAGTGACCAGGGGCTGCTATATAAGCACTGTAGCTATGGGGTTGACTAGCAACTTGCTATTGGGCGAGTGACCTGGTCTCAGGGGGTAACTAGAACAGGGAAATGCTTACCACAGCGAGCCGGACCACTACAAGACAGAGGGAGGGGGGTCCAGAAAATACACCATGCGTAGAGAAACACTACAATCCAAACAAAAGACACCTCAATGTGCACACAGCAAGGGAAAGTGAAGGCCTCCACCACAAACTCAGTCCTCCGCTCACGTGGGCCACACTGCTCCTGTCCGCCCGCGGGAAAAGGAAACACAAGCACCGATTAACAGAGTGGTTGATCTTACAAGCCAGGTATGCTAGCAATACTACAAATAGCTACTTATCTTGAGCAGCAGGTTTGGTGCTCCAGCTCCACACGGATCAATGGTCAAAATGGGACAACCACCCTGGTCACAGCATTGGGATTTAAAACCAGCATGCATACACACCCACACAACAAGCAGAGTAGTAACACAGGCAGAGCGGGGTTTATCCCACAACCAACAAATAAAAATACAGAGTGCATACAGGTTAGGCCAGAGAAACGGCGACACAGCACTGCATAGCCCAAGCATGCATTAAAACAAACAAAACAAAAATCCTAGCACCAGCCAGAGCCAGTGGCTAGAAAGACCACAGACTAAACAGATATCCTAATAATTTGACATGACATTACTAAAAAGGAGACAAAGCAGCAGTCTCTTAGGACGTGGGAACAGCCGATGAGTATAGCCAGTATATAGGCCACTCTGTAAAGCACAACAAAAACTAAAATTACGATTAGCAGCTTGTTCTAAAAATAGACTGCACAGCGTTGCTTTAACATACATACCTCAGAGCTGGTGATCCTATGCTCCACTTACAGGTACGAGGAGGAGAGACAACACACTCACCACTCTACTGCTGATAGCAAACTAATGCAGACAACAACGTTAGATGCGTGACAAAGCAGAGAGGCCGGAATAGTATGTTGAGCATAATCGCCTACCTGACACCAACAAGTTTCTTGCATTGCGGTCCACTGGACGTAATGCATGCGAAGTTTCAAAGCAGATACCAACCGCACTAAAACCCACAACCGAACAAACAGCTAAGATTCTACCTCAAAAGAGTCATTTAAACAAATAGGAAAACAAGCAGTGCTTACCTGTTGAACCAGCGGTTTCACCTACACGCACACCAAAGATACCGGTATCCCATGTCACTAACCAGGAAGTCCTTTCACTGATTGAACGACGTACCGGTCAGTCGAAAACCACTTCCTTAAATACTAATCCAGGGCACGCCCCCTAATCAAAAACCGGTCAGTCAAACGACTCACGGGGAAACCCATTTCACCACAAATACAAGTGCAAATCCTATTGTAGGCACCTCCCAAAAATGTAGTTGAATAAATGGTATGCTTGCTGCATTTTTGGGTGGATGCAGTTTGAGACTACATTTCCCATGGTCCTTTGTTTTTGAATACGTTGCAATTTGTTTCCATTGGAGTAGTTCAAGCCAATGGGTTGCCTGTTTAATTAAACTCCTAGCCAATCAGAGGTCACCTTTGTTGGGGGAGGAAAAAAAAGAAGGAGAAGGGGGGAGAGGTAGCGAACAGGAGAGGGAGAAACACCGGGAGGAGAGCGGGGGAAAGAAAAAAGAGAGAACCGAAGTTTTAACGCAGAGGTGATGTTTGTAGACTAAACTTCTATTAAAGTAGTGGCACAAATATCATTTTATTCAGCGAAAGGAAAGCAACTATCCGCTCGGTGAATTTGTGAACTGTAAGGTGAAGTGCTAGCTTAGCTGCGTTTGTTTGTTTTGCACTAGCTTTGGAAAAAAACAAAGCTAAGTACAATCTGTAACTCGTGGACGTTAAACTAATGTCTTCGTGAGGGACGGACATCTGTAACCGCCAGTCGCAGTTGTCGCTGTGAAACTGAAGGACGAGTACTGTGGAGAACTGTGCTAGGTAGCATAGTAGCTACTACGCTGTTTAAGGAGGAACTCCATCGCTGAACCTGCGTCGCTGAATTAACCTTCTGGAACCTCGCGTGCCGGTGGATTCATTCTCTCAGCTCGTGACCACCGTGGCTAATTCTTCTGTTCCAGAGGCGTGACGAGGAGAGGTTTTGTAGCGTTCATTAAAGGAACCAAGGAGGATTTTTTGTTTGTATGAGCACCAACTAACGGGCCCCAACAGAAAAATACCAAGCGCTTGGTGAAGGTTCTGAACAGTTAAAAAAGGGTTTAAGTGGTAAAATCCAAAACTGTACTGTTCCTTTTGTTTCATAATTAGAAAGGAGTGTTTAGCGTTACTGGTCTAAATTTTGTTTCTAATACATGTATACAGCTTGAAGTTTTTGTTTAGCATAATAAATGTTTTTTATTTTTGTTATACATACTACCTGGCTTTACTGGATGTTTTTTATTTAATAAGGTTTATATATATATATTTGGCCTAGTTATACTCAATATTTGGTTCTGGGGAATAACAATACCGCTCATAGTGTGTGAGTGGGGAAATTCTTCAGTGGAGGCACCGCGCTATTAGGGATTAAATCATTTACATACATTTCTGCCTGTTATAGTATAACAACATCTGGTAAATAGAGGTTAGCCAAATTCACCATCAACTGCTAAATACTCAGGATCCTGTTAATTAAAACCATTTACTGTAGTAACTCTCTAATATTACACTTCTGGCCAGGAAGGGGTTACGTGTATATATAGTCATTGTCTGCACTGTTTGCTTGTCTTTCGTTGTCTTAGACTTCTGTCATTCTTGTTTGTTTCATGCTACGGTGTTATTCCAAGTTGTGTTTGTGTCCTTGTTTTGTAGTAAGTTTGATTTAAATAAATGTTTATATCTGCACTTGCTTCTGCCTCAAGCTCGCACGCGTGACAGAACGAAAGACCTATTATCAGAAGCAGCAGATCGCCAGGATGGACACGCCTGGTTTTGAAGCATATGCGGGAGAGCAGGGAAGAAAGACCGATGAGCTACTGGCTGAGAATGACCGCATGCTCGGGATACCGCGGCCGGGACAGACCATGCACCAAACCACACACAATTATAATGGACTACGCCATGCCGCGCCCCACAGGAGGGGGAGTCTGTAGTATGGGTTGAGACCAACTCCCACCCTCCCTCCCCTATTATGCATCAGCCGTCATGTTTAGTGGAGGACGTCACTCTGCCTCCACGTTACGTGAGAGACATCGCTCCGTCTCCTAGCAGACTCAAGGGATTCCCCACTGTTCAGCTACCTCCAAAGCCGCTCCTTCCCCGTTCAGCTGAGGTCGTCGCTCAGCCTTCCTGCTCGGCTGTGGACATCGTTCTGCCTTCCTGCTCGGCTGTGGACATCGCTCTGCTTTCCTGCTCGGCTGAGGTGTCGTCTCTGCCATCCTGCTTCACTAAGGACGTCACTCTGCATCCTTGTTCCGCTAAAGAGGCGTCGCTCCTTTCTTTGTTGCGCTCAGTATGTCGCTCCCCTTTCCTGTTCCACGGAGGACATCATTCCCCCTCATGCTCGGCGAGAGAGCATTGTTCCTCCCTTGGGCCTCACGGAGAACCTCACTCCTTTCCTTGGCCTCGCGGAGAACCATGCTCCCCCTTAAGCCTCGTGGAGAACTTTGCTCCCCCTTAGTCTCGTGGAGAACCTCGCCCCCTTGAACCTCGTGGTGAACCTCGCTCTGCTCTCCTGTCTCGTGGAGGAAGTCGCCCCGCTTTCCTGCTCTGCCAAGGACGTCACCCCACTTTCATGCTCTACCGAGAACGTTCCTCTGCCCCCTGTGCTGTTGTGGAAGCCGCTCGGCCTCTTGGTTTTGCTGAGGACTTCTTGCCCAGGGGGCTGGGACCCTCCAGATGGGGAACGTATAATTTTGGCCACTCTGGGTGTACGCCCTTGGGGAGGGGGTTCTGTCACATATCAAGAAACTCTGGACTCCAGTTCCCATCAGCCACTGCACTGCACTACCTGTCACATGACCACCTGCACCTGGTTCATGTTTTGTTAACGAAAGCACTAGTGTGTGTGTGTGTGTGTGTATACATATATAGTAATTGTCTACACTGTTTGCTTGTCTTTCTTTGTCTTAGACTTCTGTCTTTCATGTCACTGTGTTTTGTTTCATGGTACTGTGTTATGCCAAGTTGTCGTCGTGTCCTTGTTTTGTAGTAAGTTTGATTTAAATAAATGTTTATCTGCACTTGCTTCTGCCTCAACCTCGAAAGGTGACAATCATGCACATTTTTTGTTTTTTTGTAAATATGACCCTATAAATAAAAAGATAAAATGTCTTGTGTTATAATCTCCTTATTTGGACCTGTTCAGCTTTGATCATGTGGATTTTTTCTTCCTGATTAACTTCAGTCTAAAATGTACTGATGAAGAGAGGTGGGTGAATGAATAAGGAGGAATCTACAGTGAGATTATTTTACATCCCTATAATACTTAGTGTGTGTTTTTACATTTACTGAATTACATCTCTCACAATCTCTGTCTTAGTGAATGTATCTATAATAACCCATATAAAGTGTAAGAGAAAAGTTATTTTCCTGTAACTTGTACGTCATTTCTTCATTCTGGTCTTAGCTGTAAATAGATGTGTGTGAATTTCACACCTTTTTCTGCTGTCTCTCTGTCAGTGACCATCTTCACTTCCTGCATTACGTCTTATTCACAGTTTAAATTTTTACGAATAGATAATAGTGGATTTTTTCTTCCTGATGAGGTGGGCGAATGAATAAGGAGGAATCTACCGTGAGATTAGTCTAGACAGGGGATATTTGTGGGAATGCACATGACCATACTATGTATGAATACAATCTATGTGAAAGAACTTGTGTGTGTGGGATTGCACCGGAACCGGATTTAAAGTTTGCTACTGGTAATTATAAATTAGCTATGGCCTAAATATTTAAACAGATATCTTTTGATCTGATTGGTCGGGATGTACGCATCAGGAAAACATGTCCATTCTAACAATGTAGTCAAAAGCCTTGCATAATTTTCGGAACTTTTCTAGTCACCCTCGTTAAAAGTTACACTCTCATAGCACTGCTCCAATGGTTGTTACCCAGGACCAAGAACTTGAAAAGCAAAACGGTTCCTTTTTCTGCATCAAAAAAATTTCCGCGCTGTACTCCCGCATGACATTACCCAATATTGAGTCTTTTCATGCTTTCTTTTTATTCTAATCTTCCCAACGTGTCATATTTTTGGTTGGATGTGAATGGAAATTTATTATTTATTATTTCATCAGCCTTATATATGTATGTGTGTGTGTGTGTGTGTGTGGAATGCACATGATCATACTATGTATGAATACAATTTAAAAAACTTGTGTGTGTGTCTGGGATTATACTGGAACTGGATTAAACATAATTATATGTGATGATGATGATGACCTGCCAACAAAATTATAATTGATTATAATTGATGATGATGAACTTTGACCTGCCAAGATCACTATAACTGATAGTGACCTTTGACCTTGAACTGTGAAAACCAATTAATGATATATACCATACAAACTATCTCTCTCTCTTTTTTTTTTTTCTCTCTCGTTGTGTCTGTGTGGTTTGTCCAATTGACGGATATACAATCCAGGGTGTATTTCGTATACTCAGGTGTACGTTGTTGAGAGAGAGAGACTTTTAGTATTTTGTTTAAATTTTTTTTTTTTGGGGGGTTTTTTTTTTTTTTTTTTTTTTTTTTTTTTTTTTTTTTTTTTTTTTAATTATTAAAAAAAATTAAAAATTAAAATACAACATAACAACTCACATCTTGCTTGATGCTTGATCAGCTAATTACACTCCACATATATTGTAGCTAGCTAGATAATTCATTTTAATTTAGTCATAAATATCAATATAACAAGTTCACGAAAACTGTCTTGAGTTATGTTATTTAAATTTTATTTTAAAAATTCTCATTATTATCAACAACAAGTTTGTTCACACTAAATGATGTGTAAGTTTCAGTCAGTTACAGTCTGCATTCATTTGGACTCGTATGTCCTGTGTAATTTGTTTTAATGAAATAATCATTTGACCATAAATGCTTATAAATGATAGATAGATAGATAGATAGATAGATAGATTAGACAGATGGATGATAGATTGATAGATCAGATAGATAGGTGGATGGCTAGATAGATAGATAAGCAGAGGATAATTATGTAAGATATAACAAAGCTGTTTCTATTTATTATTATAATTTTTTGATTAAAAATATCGGAAGCATACACATTCACACTTCAACCCCCCACAATATTCAAACCAAATCTACACCCATGACAGTACATTATGGATGTGAGGTTAACTGCAGTAGTGAGCTGCACACTGCTAAAGACAACTGTGTGAGGATTTTTAATTTTAAGTGAACATAGTATTGAGAAATGTGTGTAAGTAATTGTAAAAATAGAAAGTGATCAGTTTAAAGAAATCTGCACATTGTGTAGTATTACTCTCTCCAAGTGGTCTTTATTTTCAGATGTAGTTGTAATATGGTGTCTAATCACAGCTGTTTAACTACAAGTGACTCTCTGGGATTTAAAAGAAAAACACACATGATCACAAGATAGTGTAACACACACAGTAGTTAGGAACTGGGCTGAGAAACTAGAGATTAGGGTTAGAGTCCAGCTGATGATGTTCCACTACTGACCCTGTGTGTTTAATTAAAACTCTTAATGACAAACTGGACAATTCCTTCAACCTCATGACTTGTTTTCACATGACTTGCTCTCACCATCAGCTGTGAGCAATATATTGTCACGTGAAGATTTAATAATAAACCAACACTAAAATTACTAATAATAATCTATGATTTATTTTGGTAACATTGTAGTGTTTATAGAGCTACATGACACCTGTATAATTCCTTCATTACAACTGATGTAAGTCTACATAAACATTTATAAAGGCTTCAGTAGGTGTCAGTGTCACCATGTTTTATCAGTGTTAATGTTAAGGTAAATAAATGTTATTTTTTGGTACGTATATCTGATACATCACAATTAATATTAATATGACATGAAACATTAAAACCAAACTCACTGTAATTTACAGTCAGAGAAAATCCACATAACACATTTTACATAATGATCTAAAGAAAATCAACCTGGAAAACGTCATTACACCATTTAATATCTACAGAAATCTGTCACTAGACTAGGTGTTATATCAACTTAACATTAACATTGATAAACACAGTCTGTACATCAGCTGATGCTTTAGGAAGTCTTTTAAATACATGTCTTTATAAATATTTATTTAGGTTCATGTCAGTTGTTATGAAGGGTTTATGTAGGTGTCATGTAGCCCTATGAAGATGTCCCTTAAGTAATGTGTTACCTTTATTTATAAGATAAGGTACATGATATAAACATGTATGTAAGTAAGTATGTTTTATAGCAAGGTAAAGTAAATGAAGTATATTAACTGGAAGTATTGTTTTCCATTGTTTCCATCATTAGCTGAAATAAAATAATCAAATAAGATATTAAAGTTAATAAAGTCTGTACGAAGCGGCAGTGACCTGATGTTGCCATGACAATTGGTCACTACCGTCACATGTCACGCCCATGCTCACACTCACGCTGAGGGCTCAGAGGTCGCTTGAGCTCAAAGGGGCTAAAAACCATTCTCTCCTTTTATTTTTTACTAAATGGAGCAGTGTAAGTTCTTTTGGCGTGTGATATTCGTGTTGCACAATGATGAATAATTTGCTACATATTTCTTTTTATATTAGCCGACCTGCACACTAAAAAAACACTTTGTAATATTGATTGCATGTTATTGTTGATATAACATGTTATTGTACTGATATAACGTCTCCTTACAGGGACATGTTTGTTAGTTTAATTCAATTACAGTCTCTTTGTAACAGTGTGGTTTGAGTGACTTATTTCTTTTCTGAACTGTAGACTGTTAAAGTTAATAAAGTCTGTACGAGGGAGTGACTTCACTGCCTAATGCTTTTGAGAGTCAGAAGAAATGTACAATTTTTCATTAATGACTGTGAGCATGTTTTACTCCAGTGTCATGTGCCATATTACTAACAGTGATGAAAACAGTCAGTAGTTTTAATAAGTTTTGTCTTTTCAGTAGGAAGAAGAGAAACTTCAACACACTCGAGGAAAACAGACACAACACCTCCATCAGAACCGCCTCAGAGTACAACAACAAACTTTCCACCTGCATCATCCTCAACAACACTGGAACAAGGTAAACAGCAAACACACAGCAGCCTCGGTTAGGTGCCAAAATTTATCATCAGCATTGAAAAAACATCTGTATTATTACATTTATTAACATTTTTGGGATGTATTTTATTACACAGTTTTTTGTGTGAAGACGTGGAAGGTACTGCACACACACACACACACACACACACACACACACACACACACACACACACAAGAAACAACACATTCTGAAATTGATTAACTGAAACCTGTAGAAGCAGCAGCACTTCTGTAAGTGTCTCTGGAAAAGGAAAAGAACTTCTACTGCATTCTTAATTTATCTCCATTTAATTCTTCACAGCTTCTACAATAACAGTTATAGCAGATTTGTTTGTACCTTTAGAGATGTAGTTGTATTTGTGATACACTGCAGGTAACACACATGAAACACACATGCTTTCACTGAACAGTGAGTTATAGGAAAATATCTTCTGCTGCTTCTATCAGAACAACACATGGTGTAAAGAAAGAAATCAGATTTGGAGATTTGTGTCATCAAAAGTTTTTTCAGCAGTAAAGTTTTTTCACCATAGAATTTATACTGTGATATATGTATAATTTTCCTGTTCTGACTTTTCTCAGATTGGGTCTGATGTCACTGTATTTACTACTGTTATTTACACTTACTACTCTACTGACCCACATTAACACAGCCGGAGCAGCAGATCATCACTGGAGAGAAAACTGAATATAGCAGCATTATAACAAACTAACCCAAGTAAATATAGACACATGCTCAGATATTATAGAATAATGCTGAAAACTTGTATTAAATACACACTGTGGCCAGCACAGGATTCACAATGTTGACTTTTTGAGATTTTTAAACATTTTACAATTAAATATCAGATTCCGGCATAAACATGTGTGTTCCATTTACTTATGTTAGCTAAGTGTATTGTTCTGCATTCATTGTTTATCATTAATTGCTGATGTATAATCTTGCTAATTATATTTTGGGGTACGTGTCATTTTCTATCTTATGTGTACCATACTTATATCAGGTTAAGAAATGAAAGCTCTAGAAGTCTGTTGTCATCATGCTGTTTTGTGTAAGAAGACTGCTATAGAAGTTCTTGTTTGTGACTTTTAATGACTTTGGGTAAAAATAAAAGAAGGAGGATTGTTGAACTGGCACCCTGTCCAGAGTGCCCCCACCTTGTGCCCGGATGATTCCTGGGATAGGCTCCAGGTTCCCCGCGACCCTGAAGATGGAATAAGCGGTAGAAGATGGATGGATGGATGGATTGTTGAATCTGACTGGACTGAATGTGTTTCTAATCTAGCTTTTGTGAAATTTTTCATAATAGTCCCTATAGAAGTTCACACAGTTAGCACAGCAGCGGTCTGAGTGGACTGAACTATGGATCAGTTTTTATTGCTTTGAGACAAAAAGACACTGAATAAGTTCATCATTCAATATTCATGAATTCTTTTTTCACACAAACTCAACTTCCAGCAAATCTCTGTGTATCTACTGCACATGTTTCCAACTGTCACAAGTCGTGACGGAGCAGAAGAAGGAAGGAGGTAAGCCGCGCCAGAACGAGTGATGTTTATTTACAAGTGAGGAGAGCAGACAAATCCCAAAACGTGATCCAGAAACATAATCCAAAACAGGCGAAGGTCAGGCAAACGGCAAACAGGCATATAAAGGGCAAGGCAGAGATCAAGGTCGTGGCACGGAAAAACAGGGTCGATAACCAAACATGAACATAAGCATAAACATGAACGAGAGCTATGATAATGATCTGGGAGCGGATAACCCAGCGTGAGCTATAACTAACAAGGAACTACGTTTAGTAAGTTTACTCTATTCACCAAGTTCAATTAACCGCCCGTGTCTGATGCAGCGCGTAGTATATATACCGGCATGAATCAACTTAAACCGAATTCAGCTGGGAGTAATTTGGACACACATGGGGATACAACCTATGAGAGACACGGGGGGGGGGTCATGACGAACATAAACAAAACACACGTGTCCCCCAGCCATTGACAGAAACGAAAACAAAGAGCTCATGTTCAGAAGTCGCAATACGCATGCGCAACCGCGCGAGAGCATGCTGCATCAAGGGGGAACCGTGACACCAACCTGTTGTGTACAGTTTATAAAATAAACAAAAGAGTATTTTTTAAATACATTCAAAATCAAATAGCAAAAAACTTAATAAATGAATAAATAATCAATCAGTCAATCAGAGTTTATTTCTTAATTTAGCTGTAGACCTACACACTTTGTTTTTTTCTATACATAAGGGGACATGTTTGGATCGATGGGCCTCACAGTGGTACAGCAGGTAACATTACTCCCTCACAGCTCCAGGGTCCCCAGTTCAATCCTGAGCTCAGGTTACTGTCTGTGTGGAGTTTCACATGTTCTCCCCATGTCCATGTTCTCTTTCAGTTCTCCGGTTTCCTTCTCTCAAAAACTTACCAGTGTATTGACTACACTAAAGGTTATCTGCTGTACTGAGCTGCATGTTGGTAGAGAAGAGTTCTGAAAAACTGATCTCAGTGTTGATAAATACATGAAACCAATTATAAAAATAAAATGGAAAAAAAAAAGATTGTAAGGGATGTTTGACCGTGTGCGTGTTGAGTGTGGAGTATTACTCAGTATTCTCTGTGGCACATGGCACAATGTCGGTTAACTGATGCTGTGAGAAAGAGGAAGTAGCCATTCTCCCATCAGCCCCCATGCTGCCCTGGCCACAATCATGTGGTTACTCTGACATGCTGAGGGTCTCACACTGGCTCTAACATGAGAACACTAGATATGTATGCAGCTGTGGGTTTTATGAACATCAGGTAACTGCCAGAGGTGGTGAGAATCACCGGATATCTTCCTGTGTGTGTGTGTGTGTGTGTGTGTGTGTGTGTGTGTGTGTATGTGTGTGTGTGCGTGTGTGTGTGTGTGTGTGTGTGCGTGCATGTCTGCGTGTGTGTGTGTGCGTGCATGTCTGCGTGTGCGTGTGTGTGAATGAATGTGTGCATACGTTTATGCGTGTGTGCATTTCCGTGTGCACTTGCGCGTGCGTGTGCGTGTATGTGTGTGTGTGCGCGTGTGTGCGTGCGTGTGTGTGTGTGTGTGTGTGTGTGTGTGTGTGTGTGTGTGGTATGGTGAGAGCATTCAACAAAGTCACAAATTCTGTGTTACACAGTATTTACAATAAATATCACTGTCATATGGACATTTCACCTGAAACCTACTTGCATTTTCTCTGGATCTCCAGGTTTCACTGAACCATACTTAACATACTTAACTACTATTTCAACCTCCCTAACCTGCAGGAGTGGTGAGAATCAACTCTATAACGTTTGTCCTGATGGCACGAGGAACACACACAAGAAGAGCTTATTACCAGAGTATGTAGTTCTTCCACTATTTTCTCAGAAGTGAACACTAGCAAAAAGGTAGTTTTCAGAGACACCCATTTCAGTCTGTTCTCTTCCTCATAAGGAGGAGCCTTAAAGGACTCTAGCACAAGGAGGAGGGGGATTACTGTTATGGCTGTTATCAGTCCTAACATCCTCCACACTAGTTGGTACTGTACATAGTGACCTGCCTGAATCTGACTGGCAAGTTTAATAATGTCTCATGTTGTAGTGACAAAGTGGCATTCTCAGTAAATCTAGTCTAGGCCTGTATATATGTATATATATTGGTGGATGTATATATCGGAGCCAGCAACAACAATATTTAACTAACTTGTTGTTGCTGTTCCACAAAATTATATTGAATATAACTATAAACTGACAAAATAATACATCATTCTTTAATAAATTAAAACTGTCATTTTTGCAAAGAAAATAAAACACTATGACATGGGAGAGGGTTGATGGACGCCATGTGAAGGGCAGACGTGTGAAAGACAGCTCTGTGCACTTTGATAACTTTTCTAATTATTTTCATGATATAATCTGGTGAAATTCGGTATACCCGGTTACACTTTTGCTGTTTGAGGTAAACATGGCAAAGAAGTTAAATTCCTCGAGCTCTGGAGACATTAAAAGACACTTACGTGTCCGAGATGAGAGTCTGGACGGGCCTGTGGACCGCGGACTCGTTTTGGGTGGTGCGGCGGGAGAAGAAATCCAGCGCCAACTGTCCAACATGTCGGGGATGTTGACGAAGGTTGTTGCTGACTTGGAATATCTCGCTGTAATACGCCGTTCGGTTACCGCGATAGAAATAAAATTCTCAGAGTTAGTTAGAAGAGTGGCGGATGCGGAGAAATGAATCGAATATCTGGAGTCTTCGGAAAGGGCAGTATCCGCTAATCCGCCCTCGACCAAGAGAGACTTGGAAAAAATATTGGAAAGATTGGAAGATTTGGAAAATCGAAGCCGAAGGAATAATTTGCGGATTATTGGAGTTCCTGAGCATGAAGAAGGCAGAGATATGGTGAAATTTCTGGACGAGCTTTTCCCGAGTCTGCTCGACATAACAGGCCATAAATTAGAACTTGAGCGGGCCTACAGAGTCCCGGCTCAGAGATCTGGCGAGGGGGACAGGCCGCGACCAATCCTGGCTAGATTTCTGAGATCATCGATGAAGATCTCGTGTTGCGCCAGGCGAGGAGCAAAGGAAGGCTCTCTTGGAAGAATCACAATATTTTCTTGACTTTGCGAACTCGACAAGAGAGAAACGTGATCGGTTCAAGGAATGCAAGAAAGTCTTGCACCAACGTAAGATCACTTTTGCACTGATGTTTCCGGCCAGACTGAGAATAAACACCAAAGACGGCAGCAAAGTATTTACGTGTCCCAATCAGGCAATGTCTTTTATTGAATCATTGGGTGAATAATGCATTGGATGTTTCTCTTGTGAGTGGGTCGACTCTCTGTGTGGATTCTGAATCTCGGAGGAAAATGGCCGCCATTTTTTTCCTTTTTTTTGCATTGGCGCCGAACGGCTAGAAATATTGTTTTGTGAAAGATCACTTCCTTAAAGAAACTTTGGCATGGACGGAAGATCACTTTTACAATGAAGTTCCAGCCCAGATTAATAATAGATACTACAGACGACCGTAGAATTATGCGGCCTCCGAGTGAATTGACTCTTGACCATCAGGGGAACCGGGATGCGGTTTTGTTTCCTTTTGTGCTAGCTCCGCCTAGCGGCGGGGCTTCTTTTGTTGAATAACACTACTTCAGGACAGTGGCAGATGTCTCTGCTCGCTCCTTGCGTTGTGCCTCCTGTTGGCTGAAGTCCGAATTGTGCAGTATTTCCACGGGACGTTGGAATAATGACGTCATTCTTTCATAACAGCCGGCTCGCTGATTATTCGTTTGTCTGTCTGAGGAAACTGAACGGCTCTATATCGACTGGAATTTGTTTTGTTTTGTGAAGAAACACCTTTGAGGCAGTTCTGTGAACTAGTCTATACATTATTTGTGTTTACTGCTTATTGGTTGGGGTGTATTTTATTTTAGAAAATATTTTTTGTTATGTAACTTTGCCTCACAAATTTGTGAGGCAGAATCTCTCGTAGGCGTACACGGACTCTGAGTTTAGGGGGATCGGCGCCGGTTGGCGCTGTCATGCGCGGGGTTGATGCGCATGTTTTTCTTTTTTCTGTTTGTTTTGTTCGGGGTGAAGCTTGGGGTTGTATTGTTGCATCAATGTTGAATTGTGGTCTTCATCATTTTGTTTTGGTCACACAATTAATTTTTTCTGTTATATCAAAATGTCACATGTTAATATGAGTGTACTATCTCTCTCCACGTGGAATGTGAATGGGTTGGGACACCCCATAAAAAGAAGGAAGGTCATTATTTTTCTTAAGCGTAAGAAATATGATGTTGTGTTTCTTGAAGAAACGCATCTTTCCCAGCAAGAAGCTGAAAAATTTGGGTAAGATATGGGGCGGTCATGTTTTCTTTAGTGCTGGCTCGAGTAAGAGCAGGGGAGTCATTATATTGGTAAATAAGCATCTACAATTCAAATGTCTCAAACAGTTTAAAGATAAATTAGGGAGAGTATTTATTGTTTTAGCAGAAATTCAGGGGCAAAGTCTTATTTTGGCTAATATTTATGCACCCAATACTGATGATCAGGGATTTTTTATAGATCTAGAAGGGATGTTGCAATCTGTTGGCACCCCCACATGATATAATATTGGGAGGAGACTTTAATCTTTTGATGGACTCAGTCCTTGATCATAGTGTTGCAAAAGTGGGTAAGCCCCCTAGAGCAACAGTGACGCTTCACAGGATGTGTAAAAATCTTGGTCTTGCAGATATTTGGAGACTTTTGAACCCATCTGGTAGGGACTATACATTTATTTTTTCAGTCCATAAGATTTATTCTAGAATAGATTTTTTTTGATCTCTAAATCACTCATTTCATCTGTTGCTGATTGTTCAATCGGAAACATCCTAGTCTCAGATCACGCACTGGTGAGTTTAGAGGTGTGGCCACAATCGGAGAAGAAGAAATCATTTAGTTGGCGCTTTAATGTATCCCTTCTACAAAATCCTGATTTTCGACAAATGTTAAAGACGGAACTTGATTTTTATATGGAGACCAACTGGTCCACAGTATCCTCTGTGGGCGTGGCGTGGGAGGCACTTAAGGCAGTTCTTAGGGGTCGGATCATACAGTATGCCTCATTCATTAAAAAATCCAAAGCACGAGAACTTGTGGAGTTGGAAGGACATATTAAAAATGCAGAGGCAGAGCTGAAGCGTCGAATGTCGTCTGATGGTCCCAGAGAATTGACCAGATTGAAATATAGATATAATACTATTTTGTCGCAAAAAGTGGAGTTTTGGTTGTTCAGGGCAAGACAGTCATACTTTGAGTCGGGGGACAAAGCAGGAAAACTTTTGGCTAGATATATAAAACCGAGGGAGGCCCTTTCTACCATTCCCGCAGTGAAGTCTGTTAGGGGTGAAATTTTTACTTCGGCCATTGATATCAATAATGCTTTTAAAGAATTTTACTTGGATCTCTATAGTTCAATGTCTTCGTCTACCGATGAAGATATTAGAAACTTTGTGGAACCATTAGAACTCTCAACATTGACGGACGCAAAAAAATCGCCTTGATTCTGAGATAACTTTGGAGGAGCTTGGCGAGGTAATCAAGGCCCTGCCTACAGGCAAGTCTCCAGGGCCGGATGGCTTTGCCGCTGAGTTTTTCAAATCCTATGCTACAGAACTGGCTCCACTTCTGTTAGAAGTTTATACAGAATCATTAAAGAATGGAAAGCTTCCTCCAACCACGACACAAGCCCGAATCAGTCTGATTCTTAAAAAAGACAAAGATCCAAGTGAGTGTAAAAGTTATCGTCCAATTTCCCTGATCCAGTTAGATGTAAAAATTTTGTCTAAAATTTTGGCTAACCGATTAAGTAAAGTTATGACATCTCTTATACATATAGATCAGGTGGGGTTTATTCGGGGCCGTAGCTCTTCTGATAACATTAGATGTCTCATTGATATCATCTGGTCAGTAGCGAATGATCAGTCTCCGGTTGCTGCCATCTCACTTGACGCCGAAAAGGCGTTTGATATGGTAGAATGGGATTATCTTTTTAAGATTTTGGAAGTGTATGGGTTCGGGAATACTTTCATTCGTTGGATTAAGCTACTTTATAGTCACCCTGTAGCGGCAGTACAAACAAATGGACTGATTTCAGATTATTTTACTCTGGATAGGGGCACCCGGCAGGGTTGCCCTCTTTCCCCATTATTGTTCTGTCTTGCCCTGGAACCATTAGCAGCTGCGATAAGAAAGGAGAATGATTTTCCAGGGGTGGTGGCGGGAGGTGTGCCGCATAAGCTTTTGCTTTATGCAGATGATATTTTATTATTCGTCTCTGACCCTACTAGATCTATGCCTTGCCTCCACAGAATTATTAATTCCTTTTCCAAATTCTCAGGATACAAAGTCAACTGGTCTAAGTCCAGTAATGGCCTTTCAGCCTGGTGCCTTCCAGTGGCCCAAACAGGGTATTAAGTATTTGGGTATTTTATTTCCAAAAAACTTGTCAGATTTAGTTAGTGTTAATGTGGACCCGTTAATGAAAAGGTTTTCGAGTGATGTAGACAGGTGGTCTTCTTTACATTTATCTATGATCGGGAAGGTTAATGTTATTAAAATGAGTTGTATATCAAAATTCAATTACCTGCTACAATCTCTCCCTATAGATGTCCCTCTTTCTTATTTCAAGCAATTTGAGAGTATAGCGAAGTCTTTTATTTGGAATGGTAAGCGTCCCAGGTTAAATTTCAATAAGTTACATAGGCCGATTGACAAGGGTGGGCTAGGCCTACCCAAGATTCTGTTTTATTATTATGCGTTTGGTCTCAGACATTTGGCTCATTGGTCACTTCCACCTGAGAGAGCCCCTCCCTGGTTCTGCATTGAACAAGAAGTTCTTGCCCCTATTTTGCCACTGCAAAGCCTTTCCATTAAGCTCACCAGAGAAGTCAAATCACACCCAGTAATTTCACATCTGCACTCATTGTGGACAAGAGTGTCCAGAGTGTTTGATTCTGATATTTATCTCAATGTTGCCTCGAGCCTTTGGCTAAACCCCAAACTACGTATTAATAAGTCCCCTTTTTGTTGGTCAGAGTGGATCACGAGGGGGATTAATACACTTGGTGATCTTTATGAGAGTGGTGTGATGATATCTTTTGAAAAATTGGTTCAACATTTTGGGATTCCCAGATCTCAGTTTTTTAGGTATCTCCAACTACGCCACTTGCTCTGTACTATTTTTGGGAGTAGCATGCACCCCCCTAATGCAGCAGATACTCTGGGAGAGGTGATTTCTGCTTTTGGAAGAGGACATGAAGCATCAGTGTATTACTCCTTACTGATTCAGAGTCTAGGGGACGGAGTCTCATCCACTCTCAAGAGATTATGGGAGAAAGATTTAAATTTGGAATTGGGGGAGGGGGAGTGGGCTAGGATTTTAAAAAATATAAAAACTGCATCTAGAGACGCAAGGGTGCGCCTTATACAATTTAAGATCTTACATCGGTTCTATTGGACCCCCTCTAAATTGTATAGGCTTGGTCTTAAAGACACACCCACATGCTGGCGATGCCATTCAGAAGATGGAGACACTACCCATGTTTTTTGGGGGTGTCGTAAGATCCAAGAATTTTGGTTGAAAGTGCAGAGTTTTGTATGTGAGGTGTTAAACACTCAGATCTCGTTCTGCCCTAGACTCTGTATTTTGGGAGATGGGGAGGTCAGAAAATTGGAGGATAGGTACAAAAAAGATTGGGTTATGACCAGTGTGATGATTGGTAGACAGGTTATTTTAAGGGGATGGAAATCAGATGGAGCGCCCTCGTTTCCAGAGTGGTGTGTGGAGATGGGAAGGGTGGCTGCCTTTGAGGAGGGGTCGAGCAGAAGGATTGGAGTTGGGAATTCCTTCAGGAAGAAATGGAGCAGTTATTTGGCGTTTTTGGGGGACTCTTGAGGAGGGGCAGTGGAGAGTATATAATTTAGAGTTTAGGCTATGATTAGATAGATAGATAGATAGATAGATAGATAGATACTTTATTATACTTGATTATTGTATTTTACCTTTATTTTTATTATTTTCTTTTATTTTCTTTTTCTTAATTGTGTGCATTTTTATTTATTTTATTTATTTTTTTATATGTGAGTTTATATTCTACTGACCACAAGGTGTTCGTGTGGGGACCAGGGTGGTGGTGGTGTGTGTGTGTGTGTGTGTGGGGGGTTGGTTGTAGGGGTTGTTTTGTTTTAAAAGTTTGATTCATTATGTATGTTGTTTGTGTCTTGGTGGTCATTTGTGAATCAATAAAAGTGTTAATTACAAAAAAAACACTATGACATGTGCTGTAGGAAAACGGCATCATGCCACTCTGTTGTTGATTATTTTCCTATAAAAGCCCATCTCATCTTGTTTTATAGACAACAATGAAATAAATCTGTAAAGCAGGCTAATGCAGTGATCCGGTTTTCTACACAGTGCTTCTGAAATCCTACAATGTTTCTGGAGTGAATCAAACTAATCAAACTTGAATAGTTCATAATGCACTTAACAGATAAAATAATAATAATAATAAAAAAACCCAGTGTGTTAAATAGAAACCATAATAATTAAGCAAAATGTACAAGAGTATGATGTTTTGCACAATTTGCATAGATAATGACACTTTATATTTGTCAACACAGACAATTCCCTACCAGACCAGGAGAGGGCATCTCTCTCAAATTATGAATTTCTTCCTTCGTTGTTCCACTGATTTCCTGTACACACCTGTCTTGTGTTTCCCCTGACTGGCTCCCATATATAAGTCAGTTGCTTAGCATTTGTTTTCATGAGTATCTATTATCTAGTCTGTCAGGATTAGAAAGTAATGCAGTGTAAACATTGTCTAGTAGATTGTCCTATTTATTTCAACCGAGTGTTATTTGTAGAGGACTTTTAACAGTAGACAAATCAGTTTTAAGGGAAATAATTGTATTGTGTATATGATGAGACAATAAATGAAATCTGGATGTAGATTTAGATCTCTAATAAGAAATTATCTATAGATCAGCTGTAGTAGCAGCTTTATGGCACAAGACGTCGCTACTTAGTCGCTTAGCTATAGTTCTATAATCAAAGCCCTAGAAGAATAAATACATAATTAAATACACCTTTAAAGCTCTTTTTTTTCTTTTTTAGTTTTTGTAAGGAGTTATGATCACTACTCATGACCAGGTTCTTGTCATATCACAGCAAACCAGGGACTCCATTTCCTAAAATGAACCATGAACTACAAACATGGCCGACAACACTACAACTACCAAACTCACACGTTCACCCCGTCTCTCTGTCTAACCTTGTTTTGACTGTTTGTCTGATAATCTGACCTCTGCCTGTATAAGTTTGTGGGTTTTGCACTTGTTGTTTTTTGGTATTAAACTACATAACCTGCACTTGCTTCTGTCTTTGACTCTGTTTCATGACTATTGTAAATGCTCCTCAGCTCACCCATGGTAAAGTCTAGGGAAACACACCTGCTGGTAAACACTAGAATTCATGTGTGTGGAAATGAGTGAATTTAATCATGCAGCCCATGCTCATTTTTTATTTATTTTTGTGCAATGATGACACTATAAATAAAAGAAAAGTATTGCACGAGAAAATATATGAATGAATATTAATACTGTATATTACAATATGTATTAGGTCATGGAAAGAGTGAATAAAAGATTTTCAAAAATGAGAAATGAGACAGCGGCTCTTGTGGTTTCCTGATAATCACACTATATAAGAGAGAGACACTCAGGCAGTGTGACAGTGTGTGTGTGTGTGTGTGTGTGTGTGTCACTTTGAGGGACTGGTGTGTGTGCAGAAGAATCAGTAATGATGAAGTGCTTGTATCTTTTGTCTGTTGTGTTTTACATCGCTGCAGGTGAGTGAAGTTATTTTCTATTTTCTATTACAGAAAGGAGAGAGAATATTAGCCAGTTCTTAGTTCAGCTGCTTTGTGTTTAGTTCATGTGGTTTCTGTCCAGACTGGGTTTACAGTAGGCCGTAGTTCAGCCCTGATCCTGAACAACCAAATTGTCCAAAGACAGCAGTAATCTTTATACACAAGATAAACATACACGTGTCACATATCTAGAAACTCTGGACTCCATTTCCCATGAGCCACTGCACTGCACCACCAGTCACATGACCACCTGCACCTGATTCACGTTTTGTTAATGAGCGCTCATGTGTATATCTAGTCTTTGTCTGCACTGTTTTCTTGTCTTTCGTTGTCGTAGACTCTCGTCATTTATGTCTCAGTGTTTTGTCTCATGCCACAGTGTTTTGCCAAGTTGTCTTAGTGTCTTTGTTTTGTAGTCTGTTTGTTTATATTAAATGTTATTATCTGCAATTGCTTCTGCCTCAACCTCGAATTTGTGACAACACGTCATGCCTTGTGTTATAATCTCCTTATTTAGACCTGTTCAGCTTTGATCATGTGGATTTTTTCCTCCTGGTTAACTTCAGTCTAAAATGTACTGATGAAGAGAGGTGGGTGAATGAATAAGGAGGAATCTACAGTGAGATTATTTTACATCCCTATAATACTTACAGTGTATGTTTTTACACATTTACTGAATTACATCTCTCACAATCTCTGTCTTAGTGAATGTATCTATAATAACTCATATAAAGTGTAATAGAAAAGTTATTTTCCTGTAACCTGTACGTCACTTCTTCATTCTGGTCTTAGCTGTAAATAGATGCGTGTGAATTTCACACCTTTTTCTGCTGTCTCTCTGTCAGTGACCATCTTCACTTCCTGCATTACGTCTTACTCACAGTTTAAATTTTTACGAATAGATAATAGTGTATTTTTTCTTCCTGATGAGGTGGGCGAATGAATAAGGAGGAATCTACCGTGAGATTAGCCTAGACAGGGGATATTTGTGGGAATGCACATGACCATACTATGTATGAATACAATATATGTGAAAGAACTTGTGTGTGTGTGTGTGCAGGATTTCACCGGAACCAGATTTAAAGTTTGCTACTGGTAATTATAAATTAGTTATGGCCTAAATGTTTAAACAGATATCTTTTGATCTGATTGGTCAGGATGTACGCATCAGGAAAACATTCTAACAATGTAGTCAAAAGCCTTGCATCATTTTCGGAACTTTTTCCAGTCACCCTTATTAAAAGTTACGCTCTCATAGCACTGCTCCAATGGTTGTCACCCAGGACCGAGAACTTGAAAAGCAAAACGGTTCCTTTTTCTGCATCGTTAAAAAAATTCCGGCTGTACATCCGTATGACATTTCCCCAATATTGAATCTTTTCATGATTTAATTTTTGTCTAATCTTCCCAAAGTGTCATATTTTTCTTTGGATGTGTATGGAAATTCATTATTTATTTTTTCATCAGCCATATATATATATAATGTGTGTATGTATGTGTGTGTGGAATGCACATGATCATACTATGTATGAATACAATCTATGTGAATTAACTTGTGTGTGTGGGGGATTGCACCGGAACTGGATTCAACATAATTATATTTGATGATGACCTGCCAACATAATTATAATTGATAATAATTGATGATGATGAACTTTGACCTGCCAAGATCACTATAATTGATGGTGACCGTTGATCTAGACCTGTCAAAACCAATTAATGATATGTACCATACAAACTCTCTCTCTCTCTCTCTCTCTCTCTCTCGTGTGTGTGTGTGTGTGGTTCCTGAAATTGACTGACATACAGTCCAGGGTGTATTTCGGGTATACTCAGCTGTATGTTGTTGAGAGAGAGACTTTGCTAGTATTTTGGTTAAATGAGTTGGATTTGTGGCGTGTATGAAGTGTTCTGATGGTTATACCGGACTGCAGTTTCTGGGGGGATGGGAGGGAGGGAGGGAGGTAGAAAACCACTCCAATAATCAGAACTAGCGATTACAACCACCGAATATTTATACTATTATAAACTGAAACGTATGTGAAAGTCATTTATTTTGAAACATTATTGGTTTTCCAAATCACTTCTTAGTTTGTCAAAATAAATCCGATAAAAATACTAAATCCCCCTCCAATTTGCAAGTTGTTATCGCCCAACTATTTCCTCAGAGCACAATGCTTGATCTAGCTAATGACACTCCACATATATTGTAGCTAGATAATTCATTTTAATTTAGCCATAAATATCAATATTGAGTTATGTTAGTGAATTTTTATTTTAAATTCCCATTATTATCAACAATAAGTTTGTTCACACTAAATGATGTGTAAGTTTCAATCAATTACAGTCTACATTCATTTGGACTCGTATGTCCTGTGTAATTTGTTTTAATGAAACAATGATTTGACCATGGGCGCACGGTGGCTTAGTGGTTAGCACATTCGCCTCACACGTCCGGGGTTCGATTTCCGCCGGGGCCATGTGTGCGCGGAGTTTGCATGTTCTCCCCGTGCTGTGGCGGTTTCCTCCGGGTACTCCGGTTTCCTCCCCCAGTCCAAAGATATGCATGGTAGGTTGATTGGCGTGTCTAAATTGTCCATAGTGTATGAATGGGTATGTGATTGTGCCCTGCGATGGACTGGCACCCTGTCCAGGGTGTACCCCGCCTTGTGCCCGATGCCTCCTGGGATAAGCTCCAGGTTCCCCGCGACCCTGAAGAAGGAATAAGCGGTTGAAGATGGATGGATGATTTGACCATAAACGCTTTTAAATGATAGATGGATGATAGATTGATAGATCAGATAGATAGGTGGATGGCTAAATAGGTAGATAAGCGGAGGATAATTATGTAATCACACTGCAGATATAACAAAGCTGTTTCTATCTAATATATACTATTATTATTTTTTTTTTAATTAAAAATGTGGGGAAGCATACCCATTCACACTTCAACCCCCACAATATTCAAACCAAATCTACGCCCATGACAGTACATTATGGATGTGAGGTTATCTGCTGTACTGAGCTGCACGCTGGTAAAGACAACTGTGTGAGGATTTTTTTTTTTTTAAGTGAACATAGTATTGAGAAATGTTTGTAATAATTGTAACAAATAGAAACTGATCAGTTTAAAGAAATCTGTACATTGTGTAGTATTACTCTCTCCAAGTGGTCTTTATTTTCAGATGTAGTTGTAACATGGTGTCTAATCACAGCTGTTTAACTACAAGTGACTCTCTGGGATTTAAAAGATAAAAATACACACATGATCACAAGATAGTGTAACACACACAGTAGTTAGGAACTGGGCTGAGAAACTAGAGATTAGGGATTAAATGTACTGAAGCATAAGTGTTTTCATAAAATTTAATTTAGAAATGTTGTACTTCATATTGTATTCAGTAGATTGTGAGTTTTTGTATGTTTGTTTCTGTAGGCTGTTCTCTCTCTGGTGATAAACATGCAAGTATCACAGGATACAAAGGTGGTTCAGTGCTGTTCCTCTGCTCCTGCTCTGACCTGAACACCAAACCTCAGAAATTCACCTGGTCGACCTACAGAACAGGACCTGCGACAGAAGTGTTAATTGATGAACACTACCGTGGCAGACTTCAGCTGTTTAATCACATTTCTCCTGGTAATCTGTCTCTGTTCATATCTGACCTGAGGGAAGAGGATCATGGAGACTACAGGTGCAGGACTGAGAAGGAATACAGAGACATCAGGCTTCATGTTAAAGGTAAAACATTTAAAGACACAATAAATTTTGATATTCAGTGAAAACAGACTTGATCAGTCTTCAAATGAATTATAGTTAAATATGTAAAAAAAAAGTCTTCTCCATTTACCATAACTGAGGGATTTACACTACGAGTCATTTTGTGACACATTAATATCAAGTTATAAATGACAGTAAATTCTGATTATGGATATCAGACTGGCTTGAAACTTTGGACTGGTATCAGTTGATTGGACATATTTCTCAGTCTAATCTATGATTTATTTTGGTAACACTGTAGTGTTTATAGAGCTACATTACACCTGTATAATTCCTTCATTACAACTGACATAAGTCTCATAAACATTTATAAAAGCTTCAAAAGGTGTCAGTAGCCACGTTTCCATCCAAGGGTTTTGTTTTTTTTAGATGAAAGGTTTACACATTAAAATGTTTACTGATATAGCTGATGGAAATGAAAATTATTGATATAATTTCACAAGTTTCTACATAATCGTTGTTCATTTAACTTTAGCACATAAACTCTATATCGACATTTTAAATGGTGCAAAAAAATAGTTTGGAAACAGTTTTTGTCCAGAAAAATGACATTCACGCAAAACAAAAGTGTCATATGACAGAATTTATCCATCAGTCGGGGGAAGAATAAGGGATGTGTGTGACGTCCAGCGCACTGCAAACCTGTAACACAAGATGTGTCAAGGAATTACTATATGCAATTTCAATCTCCTCCGCTACATTCAGCAGCCTGATACATTAATATAATGCCACATTCATTTTACTTTAATAGCTGTGCATACACCATATACACATCCATGGACGGTTGTTTTACTGACCCCGAAAAGTTTCCCCCCTACACTGTACTCGGCGCAGGACAGGGCGAGAGTAAACTGCTTTCTGGTCAGAACCACTGGTACGATGGCAACCTGCGATGGGCGCAGCTCTCTACCTCCACCATGTGCAGGGCCGGAGTGGGACCCAGCTCGGGAGATTAATGCCCAAAACCAGCCCATTTTTTTATGGTGGAAGAACTTGGATAAATGAAGTTACAGTTCAGTTCTTACTATCCTGTTATATTTATTACTGACATGTTTCAACAAGAATATCAGATATCTTAAGATGAATTACAAATTACAGGCTGCTAAGTACAGTTTTCTTCTACAAAAAATCCAACTGTAACATTATGAAAAACAATGTTTGTTTGCATTCAAACAAATATGGAATACTTCACTAAAAATGTGTCGACGATTTGCTTATATCTTCAAAGTAAGGACCTGACTATGTGCACGTTTGTGTGTGTGTGTGTGTGTGTGTGAGAGAGAGAGAGAGAGCCTGTGTGTTGAGGCAAGTGACGTGAGAAAACAGCACTTTTTAATGCATACATAACTGATGTGCTGCTTTAAATACACATGTAGTGTAATTCGTTACTTTAGTTATTAGCCACGCAATAATGTAACACATGATTATTTTATGAGATCAATTTATGATCGTCCCACCGTGAATTCTGACGATTCTCCTGATGAGCCACTCTGGCTATGCCCATGGGCTTCAGCATACTTGGTCCTATCAGATGAGCAGCTGCTCCGTTCTGACCTCGTCCTCTGATATTTCATAAGAGAAGAGTGCAATTATTTGTGAAATTAAAATGAATGTAAGCTGGTCAGTTTCATTTAATTCTCTCAATACTCTCTCCATATTACAAAGATTTGAGGAAATACGCATGATGTATATCACAAAAGTTACACAATTTGTGATATACATCAAATCCTTCACTATGTAACATAAAGCAAGTTTTCATGTCACCGTTTAGACTATTTACCATGTTTGAGACACATTAATGTCACCTTTGTCCATTTCTTCACAATTTTACCCTCATGCATAAAACTATGAACCACCTCATTACCGTCATGTGACACAGACAGACCAGAAGGAGACTGAGCTACAAACTGAGTTGTTCTAATGATCTAAAGTAAGTCATTACACAAACTTACCTCAACAGAAATCTATACCACTAGACAAGGTCTTCTCTCAACTTAACATTTACATTGAGAAATGCAGTCTTTATCAGCTGACATTTATTGGAATAAGTCTTTATAAATATTTATGTAGGTTCATGTCACTTGTCATGGAGGTCTCATAATAATGTGTTACCATTATTTCTAAATAAGAGAAAATGTATCTTTTAAAGATAATTTTTTCATTAATGACTGTGAGCATGCTTTACTCCAGTATCATGTGTCATATAACTAACAGTGATAAAAACATTCATTAGTGGAGAGTCACGTGACCTGTGAGCACGATGGCAGCTTCGTTCAGTGATTCTGCTGACCCTACTCATATTCAACGACTTATCCATGTTAATTAACTAACTATTCGGCTATTCTTTAACTATTTAGTATTTGGCAATTACATTATGACTTGACGTCAGGGAAAGCCCACCAGTAGGCAGACGCTACATGAACAAACACATGGGGGAGTCTCATAGCCTTCAGTTATGGGAAAGCTACAGTTGTTTATCAAAGCAGAGTGTAAAATCCTGCAGGACAGATTAGATAACATTCAGACTGAGATGTCCATCTGTTCAAATGCTGTAAGAGAATTACCAGCCTGAGCAGTCGAGTAAAACAGAACAAATCTTTTTAAAATGTTCCACTAAACTTGTGACTTACGAGGAGAAGACAGCTGTTCATATAACGTTTGTTTATATTATTTTACAGTCATAACATAATGCAACAGAAACTCTTCATATAATTACCTGGAATGTGAAAAGATTAAATTGTCCCAGCAAGCTGCCTGTCTTGATTGTTTGCATAGACAGTGGTTCCCTAATAAATTTTAATATGTTGCTGCATCAATCTCGTAGAGGCAGTAAATCTTAGGGTTCACTTGTCGGTGTTGAAACAAAGGCTTTCTTTTAACATCTTGTAAAGGTATAGCTGTGAGGATGGTAGAGTGTCATTCATAAAAGCATACAATCATGTGAAAAACTAAGTACACCCCATGAAAATTGTTGTGTTTTTACATTTTTTTAAATAATAATTATTATTATTATTTTTTTTACATATTTGGACAAGCAAACGTTTTATCCTCTGTGAAACAGTGCTTATTAATTAAGTTGATGGACTCTATCAAATGACACATAAAACTGACATTTTGTAGTAATTTTCACAATTTAAATGAACATAAAAGACCAGTTTTGTTGGAATAATGTGCTCTGGACAGACGAATCAAAGACAGAGTTGTTTGGCCACAGTAACAGCAGACCAAAGACAGCTTTTAGGAGAAGCACCACACACCAACTGTGAAGCACAATAGTGTGAATGTTATAGTTTGGGGTTGCATTATTGTTTCAGGAACTGGACAGCTTGCATTCATTGATTAATTATGGAATGACCCAGTCATTCCGGATTTGAATCTCATTGAAATGTTGTGGGGGATTTGATATGAGTAGTACATGCAAGAAAACCCTCAAACATCTTGCAACTGAAAGAATATTGCATGGAAGAATGGTCACAAATTTCAGGAAGCTGAAGTCAGAGACTGGGGACAATTTTGAGAAATGCCTACAAAAACTTATTTCCGCTAAATGGGGCAATGCTAGCTTCGAGAGGCCAAGGGTGTACTTACTTTTTCAACAGAATATCAGATATTTTTATATTTCTGTTGAATAAATGAAAAAGATGATGTTCCTTGTGGTTTTGGGGGATTTCATGGGGTGTACTTATTTTTCACATGACTCTCTCTCTCTCTCTCTCTTTTTTTATATATATATATATATATATGTATATATATATATATTGGTTTGATGGAACTTAAAAATAGTAAGTCTGTTTGTGCTCACACTTTTTATTTTATCTTATTATTTTTATTTTATACCAATGAATCTTTGTACATTAACATTGGTTGCAGTCTTGAATAACCATTTGATAAAAAAGTAATCCGTTTTAATAAGTTTTGTCTTTTCAGTAGGAAGAAGAGAAACTTCAACGCACTCGAGGAAAACAGACACGACACCTTCATCAGAACCGCCTCAGAGTACAACAACAAACTCTCCATCTGCATCATCCTCAACAACACCGGAACAAGGTAAACAGCAAACACACAGCAGCCTCCCTCTAGGTGCCAAAACTTTTCATCAGCAATGAAAAAAAAACATCTGTACAGTGAGGAAAAAAGAATTTGATCCCATGCTGATTTTGTACGTTTGCCCACTGACAAAGAAATGATAAGTCTATGATTTTAATGGTAGGTTTATTTGAACAGTGAGAGACAGAATAACAACAAAAAAAATCCAGAAAAACGCATGTCAACAATCTTATAAATTAATTTGCATTTTAATGAGGGAAATAAGTATTTGACCCCTCTGCAAAACATGACTTAGTACTTGGTGGCAAAACCTTTGTTGGAAATCACAGAGGTCAGACGTTTCTTGTAGTTGGCCACCAGGTTTGCACACATCTCAGAAGGGAATTTTGTCCCACTCCTCTTTGCAGATCACACAAACGTCATCAAAACTCTGTCCATGGGCGTAGAATCCACAGGGGACGAGGACGTGCCCCCCCTCTAAATATAACATAAATTCTCTCCTGCACTTTTCACTGGTCATGGCCAATTTGTCTATCTTTGATTTTTACACATGACGTGTCTTTAGGTGACCTGATGTTGCTATGACAATTGGTTATTCACGTCACGTGTCACGCCCATGTTCACCCACTCTGAGCGCTCAGAGATCGCGATGAGCTCAAAGGGGCCAAAAACCAATCCCTCCTTTGTTATTTTTACTGAATGTTGAATTTTACTGAATTTTACAGAATTTTTACTGAGCAGTTTTGTAAGTTCTTTTTTGGGGGTGTTTTTTTTTGTGCGCAATTATAAAATGCCTATAATTACTATATATTTGTTTTTAAATGCTGCCAATTTCTATTTATGAATAATTAGCTAGATTGGATGATAAATTAGCCGAACCGCAGTCCCACAGAAACAAAAAAAAGAGCTTGACACTAAAAAATCTTTCTTTTACACTAAAATTGATTGCATGTTGTTGTTGATATAACGTTATTGTACTGATATAACGTCTCCTTACAGTGACATGTCTGTTAGTTTAATTCACTTACAGTCTCTTTGCAGCAGTGTGGTTTGAGTGACATTTCTTTTCTGAACTGTGGACTGTTGAATAGAATATAACAGAATATAATAAAGTAGTGTGTGAATATACAAGTACATATTATATACTGTGTGATATGTAAATGCAATACAATGTACACTAAACACAATTTGCAATATTTAAAATAATGCAGTGCAATATACAATATAACATGCAAGTACAGAATCATAAATTGCATATTAAGCCAATTAAGAGCAAGAAGAGATAAAACTCATCAATTTAGACAAAATTCAGAAAAAATACCATTGACATTCTGTCCTCCAGCACATCTGTAATGACGGCTACGCCACTGTGTGTATCTATAGCTTATTATTCCGCAAGTTTATATTATGTTTTCAAAAAATAATCAGCTCCATTTTTAACCAAATCAAGCAATAAAGAAAGAAAGTGTTACTTTTAAAAATAATAATAATAATAATAATGAAAAAATATATAATTAATTATACTGTAGACCGCTGATGTGTTAACTGTGTGAAGAGTACTGATAATTCCACTGAACTAAATGTAAAAACTATAAATAAGGCGTAATGCAGGAAGTGAAGATGGTCACTGACAGAGGGACAGCAGAAGAAGGTGTGAAATTCACACGCATCTATTTACAGTCCAAAAGAGAATGAAGAAATGACGCACATTACAAGTTACTGGGAAATAATTTTTCTATTACACTTTACACACAGATATATACCTACATATATACATATACACACATACATACATACAGTGGTGTGAAAAGTGTTTGCCCCCTTCCTCATTTCCTGTTCCTTTGCATGTTTGTCACACTTAAGTGTTTCAGAACATCAAACCAATTTAAACAATAGTCAAGGACAACACAAGTAAACACAAAATGCAATTTGTAAATGAAGGTGTTTATTATTAAAGGTGAAAAAAATCCAAACCATCATGGCCCTGTGTGAAAAAGTGATTGCCCCCTAAACCTAATAACTGGTTGGGCCACCCTTAGCAGCAACAACTGCAACCAAGCGTTTGCGATAACGTGCAATGAGGCCTTTACAGCGTCCTGGAGGATTTTTGGCCCACTCATCTTTGCAGAATTGTCCTAATTCAGTTACATTAGAGGGTTTTTGAGCATGAACGGCCTTTTTAAGGTCATACCACAACATCTCAATAGGATTCAGGTCAGGACTTTGGCTAGGCCACTCCAAAAGTCTTCATTTTGTTTTTCTTCAGCCATTCGGTGGTGGACTTGCTGGTGTGTTTAGGATCATTGTCCTGCTGCAGAACCCAAGTTCGTTTCAGCGTAAGTACACGAACAGATGGTCGGACATTCTCCTTCAGGATCTCTTGGTAGACAGCAGAATTCATAGTTCCTTTTATCACGGCAAGTCTTCCAGGTCCTGAAGCAGCAAAACAGCCCCAGACCATCACACTACCACCACCATATTTTACTGTTGGTATAATGTTCTTTTTATGAAATGCAGTGTTCCTTCACGCCAGATATACTTGGACACACAACCTTTCAAAAGAGTTCCACTTTTGTCTCATCGGTCCACAGAATGTTGTCCCAAAAGTCTTGGGGATCATCAAGATGTGTTGTGTGAGAAATTGAGATGAGCTTTGAGGTTCTTTTTGCTCAGCAGTGGTTTTCTCCTTGGAACTCTGCCATGCAGGCCATTTTTGCCCAGTCTTTTCCTGATGGTGGAGGCATGAACGCTGACCTTAACTGAGGCAAGTGAGGCCTGCAGTTCTTTGGATGTTGTTGTGGGGTCTTTGTGACCTCTTGGATGAGTCGTCGCTGCGCTCTTGGGGTAATTTTGGTGCGCCGGCCACTCCTGGGAAGGTTCACCACTGTTCCATGTCTTCGCCATTTGTGGATAATGGCTCTCACTGTGGTTCACTGGATTCCAAAAGCTTTGGAAATGGCTTTATAACCCTTTCCAGACTGATAGATCTCAATTACTTTCTTTCTCAATTGTTCCTGAATTTCTTTGGGTCTCGGCATGATGTGTAGCTTTTAAGGATCTTCTGGTGGACCTTACTGTGTCAAGCAGGTCCTATTTAAGTGATGCCTTGATTGTGAACAGGTGTGGCAATAATCAGGCCTGGGTGTGGCTAGAGAAATTGAACTCCAGGTGTGGACAACCACAGTTATAGTATGTTTTAACAAGGGGGGCAATCACTTTTTCACACAGGGCCATGATGGTTTGGATTTTTTTCACCTTTAATAATAAACACCTTCATTTACAAATTGCATTTTGTGTTTACTTGTGTTGTCCTTGACTATTGTTTAAATTGGTTTGATGTTCCGAAACACTTAAGTGTGACAAACATGCAAAGGAACAGGAAATGAGGAAGGGGGCAAACACTTTTTTCACACCACTGTACATACATATACACATACATGTACATACGCATATACAAAAACGCACATACAAAAAAAAATTAAAAATAAAATAGATATATACAGCATTTACCACAAAATAAGAAAATTGTATTGTGTAAGTGTGTCTACATGTGTGTATTTATAATGTTTATGGCTTTTGGGGAACAAACTATTCTTGAGCCTGTTTGTCCTTGTTCTGATGCACCAGTAGCGTCTCCCTGAGGGCAACAGAATAAACAGGTCAGAGCCAGGTAAATGTAAATTGTGTTACATTTACTTATGTTAGCTAAGGTTATTGTTCTGCATTCACTGTTAATGTCTGTTAATGAATAAAAAAACTGCAGATGGATAAATCTTGCTAATTTATTTTGAGTGTACATTTAAATTTTTATGTTATGCATATTATCCTTAAATAATCAATTAAAGTTCTAGAAGTTTTATTTATTTTGTATTTTTTTTGCCATCATACTGTTTTGTGTAAAAAGACTACTATACGCTGTATGTAGACAAATGTAAAAATATGGCAGTGTGTTTGTTGAGTGTGGAGTATTACACAGTGTTCTCTGTGCATACCACAGCGTCGGTTAACTGATGCTGTGAGCAACAGGAAGTAGCCATTCTCCCATCAGCCCTCATGCTGCCCTGCCACAATCATGTGGTTACTCTGACATGCTGAGTGTCTCACACTGCCTCTAACATGAGAGCATTATTTATGTGCACAACTGTGGTTTTATTAACACTACCATACTGTGTGCATACATGCGAGACCATTCAACATAGTCACAAAGTAATGTACAACAAAGTATTCACAGTATATCACTGTCATATGGACGTCTTTCCCTAGACCTTACTTACATTTACTCTGGAACCATAGTTACATGCTTAACTAGCATACAACTAGCATAGTGTGGCTAAAAACCGAAGCTCGTTCTTCAAAACTGAAATCCATATGTATTTTATTGAAATGTGTTGATATTAATATTATTATAATTATTATTACTATTATTATTATTTATTTTATTTTGTTTTATTTTTTAAAACTGGGGTACAGCATAATTGTCTTCCTAGTAAGACAGTATCCTGAAGCCTTCAGCCGTCTCTGAGCTAAGGAGGGACAGAAGGGTAGAATTTTGTATTGATATACCTTCATTTTTTTTTTTTTTTTGTATTACTCAATTTACTTGAACACACACTGACCTCTTGATGTCCTTGAATGCAGGTCCTTGACATGATAGCATAGCTAGTCCACCTATACAGAAAAGCATTCTGACCTGAATCCTGGTAATATCTTTATTATTCTTATTACAACAATAGTCTATTTGCATGTTTGCTGATACGGTTATTTGCTATAAAGTTAGATCTTGGCAACTGTGAACTATTTTTAAAGGAACACCCATGGACCTGTTTGTTCTACATGGAGCCTTGTTCCAAAACTAGCCCCAAATTGATGCAAAAAACTATGTATTGATGTACCTTCTATCGGAAAGCAAACTTTACACAGCTTCTGTGTTCTGGGGTGCTCAGGACATGAAAATAGGCCTTGTGAGGTCTACTGGTTACATACAATGCATTACATCCGCCAGCCTTTGCATTCAGTTTATTAGCAGGAAGCAGTGGTGGATCGTCCCCCCGTCTCCACATCCCCCACCACATCCTCCACCACCACTCCCCACCTACATACTCACTTGAGTTATTTATGTGCCTTGTGGTCAAAGTATGAACTGCAACGAACATTAATAGAGGACCATTTAGGCAGGAAACCCTCTGCCCCATGCTCGCGCTATGAACATTTTCAGTAAAGAGCAAGACAGTTAATGACAGGGTTGCAGTTTATAAGCCAGATTTGGCTAGCTGAAAATACTTTCACCACTCAAGATCTTGTTTTATAGAAAATAATCTAAATTAAATCTAATAAAGTTCTGCAAACAATGGTAAAATGTGCAGACATTGTGTCTATGATGTAAAGAACTATTTTTATGTTCAAATTCACTTACCATCTGCTTTACTAGGAAAACCTGCTCATTTATGGAGTTATCTAGTCAACAGCACAATGCATAAAATCAGGCAGACACAGGTCAAGAGTTTTTTTAACATTTACATTAATGGCAAACGTTATCTGAAGCCCTTGACCTGTATCTGCATGTCATGCATCATGCTGCTGCCACATGACTGAATGATTGGATAACTACATAAATGAACATGTGTACAGGTGTTCCTATTAAAGTGGACAGTGAGTGTATATTGCAAAGATTTGAAAGAAAAAGGGAGGTTATGAAATGCATTCTGTCCATACATCAGAAGTTTGTGTTCCTAAAACATATAGTAATAATATATATAATTTTTATATTGTGAAACATAATTATATTCTCCATTATTGAGTGTCTCATGTCTATAATTTGACTGCAAAAGGACAGTTATTTAAAAGCTTGTTAATGATGAACATTACCATTACAAGGGATTTAGTGCCACCTGGTGTAGCAGTTAGGATAGAACATCCAGTTTCACATGGATCAAATTCAGGTTTATGGTTACTTTCTTTTATTTGTAATTATGTTGCTATACTGTGGATACAGTAAGTGTTGAATTGTCTAATTTGATTGTTCAGAAGGTACTGATTAATTTTCTATACCAGCAGCTCTGACAGAAGTGCTGGCCATAATTTAGATCACAGTTTTCCACTAATGCTCAATGAGCAGTTACTGTAGCAGCTAGTAAAGACGTTCTACCAAATTGAGCAGCTCTGACTGTGTTTTGGTAGCTGAAACTGGTCAGAACAGGCTGGATTTTTCAGCAGGTAGTTCCTATAACATAAGTGATAACAGGAAGTAACTTGTTTTGCAGATTTCCCACAACATAAAATGTAACCATAAACTGATCAATGTACATTCATGTCATTCTGTATTCTAAGAAGAATGAAGAAATAAAAATCTAACTCAACTAAATATAAACCATAATAATGAAGTCAAATGTAAAAAGAGTATGGTTTTTGCAAAATTTACATAGATACTGACACAAAGAAGAGTAAAAATATTGAATATAGAAAATTTCACTTTATGTTTGTCACCACGGTTAATTCTCTGCCAGACCAGCAGAGGGCATCTCTCTCATAGTATGAATTTCTTCCTCGGTTGTTCCACTGATTTCCTGTACACACCTGCCTTCTGTTTCCCCTGACTGGTTCCCATTTATAAGTTCTGTGTTTTCCCTCGTTAGTTGCTTAGCATTTCATGAGTAGTTATTATCTAGTGTTTCAGAACTAGAAAGTAATGCAGTGTAAACATTGTCTAGTAGAGTGTCCTATTTATTTCAACCGAATGTTATTTGTAGAGGACATTTAACAGTAGACAAATCAGCTTTAAGGAAAATAATGTAATTGTCCTTTACATGTATATGAGACAATAAAAGCATTTCTTCTTTCTGTAGAAATCTGGATGTAGATTTAGATCTCTAATGAGCAATAATCTATAGACCAGCTGTAGTAGCAGCTTTATGGCACATGATTTTGCTACTTAGCTGCTTAGCTATAGCTCTATAAACAAAGACCTATGAAGAATAAACAAATAAGTAAATCAAGTAAACACTTACACACACACACACACACACACACACACACAACATTTTAAGCTCTTAAAACTCTAATAAATCAAGTTAAAAAATTACAATGATACTTTTATGATTAATTTTATTTTTCATAATGAGTCATGATCATCAGTCATGATGAGCCTCTAAGACCTCAGATCACACATGGTAAATGTCTTCATTACTTCCCGTAAGTCTAGGGAAACATGCTGCTGGTAAATATACTGATGGACATTGCAACTTTGTCCTAAATACTAGAAGTCATGTGTGTTGAAAAGTGAATTATTTTATTTAATTTTATTTTATTTACTTATTAATTTATTATCATAGCTTGACATGTGATAATCCGTTAATTTATGTTCCTGTTTTTCTGAACGATTTTAAATACAGCATCACTTTATTGTATATAAGCAAACAGAGCTTGTCTATGAATGAACTGAGCAAAGCTGGAAAATATTAATTTTATTATACTCATTTAAAATATAGGTAGTTTTGCTTGTAGCGTAATGATGAATGATTTAATGTGAACTATGATTGGCTGCCCCTGATGTGCAATGCAAATCAATTCATAACATTTTTGACATGCATTTTTCTGGATTTTTTTGTTGTTATTCTGTCTCTCACTGTTCAAATAAATCTACCATTAAAATTATAGACTGATCATTTCTTTGTCAGTGGGCAAACGTACAAAATCAGCAGGGGATCAAATACTTTTTTCCCCCACTGTACACTTTCATGGATGGTCGTTTTACTGACACCGAAAGTTAAACCCACTACACTGTACTTGGTGTAGGATGTCAGCTTGAACAGCGTGAGAGTAATCTGCTTTTTGATCAGAACCGCTGATACGATGGCAACCTGTGATGGGCGCAGCTCTCTAACACTACCTCCACCATGGGCAGGGCCGGAGTGGGACACATTTTCAGCTCGGGAGTTTAATGCCCAAAACCAGCCCCTTTTTTCTTTTTCTTTCTTGGTGGAAGAACTTAGATAAATGAAGTTACAGTTCAGTTCTTACTCTCCTGTTATATTTATTACTGACATGTTTCAACAAGAATATAAGTTATCTTAAGATAAATAACAAATAACAGGATACTGAGTATAGTTTTCTCATACAAAAGTCTAACTGTAATATTATGAAAAACAATGTTTACATTCAAACTAATATGAAGTTTTTCAGGAAGAAGAGAAACTTCAACACACTCGAGGAAAACAGACACAAAACCTTCATCAGAACCGCCTCAGAGTACAACAACAAACTCTCCACCTGCATCATCCTCAACAACACTGGAACAAGGTAAACAGCAAACACACAGCAGCCTCCCTCTAGGTGCCAAAACTTTTCATAAGCAATGAAAAAAAAAACATCTGTATTATTACATTTATTTACTGAATTACATCTCTGAAACTCTCTCTTAGTGAATGTATCTATAATAACTCATATAAAGTGTAATAGAAAAGTTATTTTCCTGTAACCTGTACGTCACTTCTTCATTCTGGTCTTAGCTGTAAATAGATGTGTGTGAATTTCACACCTTTTTCTGCTGTCTCTCTGTCAGTGACCATCTTCACTTCCTGCAATATGTCTTATTTATAGGTTTTTTTTCTTACATGAATTTATCAATCCTGTGTTCTCATTTTCATAACTCACAACAGCGGTCTATGTGGTCTACGTGTCACTTAAGTCACACGTCACGCCCATGTTCACACCCACGCTGAGCGCTCAGCAGTCACGATGAGCTCAAAGTGGAAAAAAAAACATTCTCTCTTTTTTATTTTTCCTAAATGAAGCAGTGTAAGTTGTTTTGGCGTGTGCTATTCGTGTTGCACAATGATGAATAATTTCCTTCATATTTCTTTTTTAAATGCTGCCTTTTTCCATTGATGAACAATTAGCAAGATTGGATGGTAATATTAAGCCTACCAGCAGTCCCACACAAAAACAAAGAGCTTGACACAAAAAAAAACCTAAAATTGATTGCATGTTGTTGTTGATATAACATGTTATTGTACTGATATAAGATCTCCTTACAGTGACATGTCTGTTAGTTTAATTCACTTACAGTCTCTTTGTATCAGTGTGGTTTGAGTTATTTCTTTTCTGAACTGTGGACTATAGATGTCTTATATACTATGTGATATGTAAATGCAATACAATGTACACTATACACAATTTGCAACATTTAAATAATGTAGTGCAATATACAATATAACATATAACATATATACAGAATCATAAAATGCAATACCCTTGACATTCTGTCCTCCAGCACATCTGTAATGATGTCTACGCCCCTGTGTGTATCTATAGCTTATTTTTCTGCATGTTTACATCATGTTTTCCAAAAATAATCAGCTCCATTTTTATCCAGATCAAACAATAAAGAAAGTGTAACTTAAAAAAAACTAATAATGAAAAAAATTATAATAATTATATTTTTAAATCCAAAAAACACTCCAGTAGGTGGACTGCCGAAGATAACCTGCCCCTAAGTATGAGTGTGAGTATGTGGGTGTGTGTGTGTGCGTGTGTGTGTGTGTGTGTGGAGAGGGGTGTGTGTGTGTAGGGGTGTGGGGGGTTAAATTTACATATTTTTGTTATTTTCTATGGTTAAATTTTTCTGTATTTTGGATCTACTCCCTGCTAAAAGTCATTGTGTTGTGAGTGATAAAGCGTTCTTGTTGAGAGACTTTGCTTGTGTTCTGGTAGAATGAGATGATTTGGAGGCGTGTATGAAGTTTATAATTTAGAACATTTAGAAAACTCACACAATCTCTGTCTTATTGAATGTATCTATAATAACTCATATAAAGTGTAATAGAAAAGTTATTTCCCAGTAACTTGTAATGTGCGTCATTTCTTCATTCTCTTTTGGACTGTAAATAGATGTGTGTGAATTTCACACCTTCTTCTGCTCTCCCTCTGTCAGTGACCATCTTCACTTCCTGCATTACGTCTTATTTATAGTTTTTACATTTAGTTCAGAGCAATTATCAATACTCTTCACACAGTTAACACATCAGCGGTCTATGTGACTGAACTGTGTATCACTCTTTCAGTGCTTTCACACAAAAAGTATTGAATAACTTCAGCTTTCAAAATTCATGAATTCTTTTCTCACACAAACTCCAACAAAACTCTGTGTATCTACAGCTGATTTTCCCACATGTTTACATATTGATCAGTACAAGTGCAAATCCTGTTAAAGTGGTACTTTTTATAATAATAAAATATTTTTGTTAAAGTAAACAAACAAACAACTAAATAAATAATCACAGCTGATTTCTAATTTAGCCTTACACAGCTGTTCTGTTTTTTTTCATTACCATCTATACAAAGGGGAACTCTGTGGATCTATGAGCAGTGTGGTGATGCAGTGGGAGCGTTGTCTCCTCACAGCTCCAGGGTCCCCGCTTCAGTCCTGAGCTTGGTCTTCTGTCTGTGTGGAGTTTTTTGTGCTTGTTCTCCCCATGTCCGTGTGGGTTTCCTTTGGGTTCTGGTTTGCTCTCACCTCCTAAAATACACCTAAAATACTCCTAAAAGTGTTGTGTATGTGTTATTATAGTACATTATGGATGTGAGGTTATCTGCTGTACTGAGCTGCACGCTGGTAAAGACAACTGTGTGAGGATTTTTGATAAAGTCTACAAAGTATTGAGAAATGTGTGAAGTAATTCTAAAAAAAAGAAACTGATCAGTTTAAAGAAATCTGTACATTGTGTAGTATTACTCTCTCCAAGAGGTCTTTATTTTCAGATGTAGTTGTAACATGGTGTCTAATCACAGCTGTTTAACTACAAGTGACTCTCTGGGATTTAAAAGAAAACACACATTATCACAAGATAGTGTTAACACACACAGTAGTTAGGAACTGGGCTGAGAAACTAGAGATTAGGGTTTGAGTCCAGCGGATGATGTTCCACTACTGACCCTGTGTGTTTAAATAAAACTCTTAATGACAAACTGGACAATTCTCACCATCAGCTGTGAGCAATATATTGTAACATGTGAAGATTTAATAATAAACCAACACTAAAATTACTAATAATAATCTATGATTTATTTTGGTAACACTGTAGTGTTTATAGAGCTACATGACACCTGTATAATTCCTTCATTACAACTGACATAAGTCTACATAAACATTTATAAAGGCTTCAGTAGGTGTCAGTGTCACCATGTTTTATCAGTGTTAATGTTAAGGTAAATAAATGTAACTTTTTGGTACGTATATCTGATACATCACAATTAATATTAATATGACATGAAACATTAAAACCAAACTCACTGTAATTGACAGTCTACTGATAAGTTTAATAACTTTTGTCTTTTCAGTAGGAGGAAGAGAAACTTCAACACACTCGATGAAAACAGACACAACACCTCCATCAGAACCGCCTCAGAGTACAACAACAAACTCTCCACCTGCATCAACAACAGTAAAACAAGATCAACCAAACAGCAGCCTCCTTCTAGGTGCCAAACTTTTAATTATCAATTAAAATACACATCAGTATTATTACATTTATTAACATGTTGGTGTGTTTTATTTGACAGTTTTCATCATTGTGGCAGTTTTATTGTTGGTGATACCCGGTGTAGTGGCATTTATTTGTTGGAGACGCAAAGGTACAAAACACACACACACACACACCCACACACACACGCACACACACACACATACACACACACACACAAAACAATTCTGAGATTGATGAACTGAAACCTGTAGAAGCAGCAGCACTTCTGTAAGTGTCTCTGGATAAGGAAAATGAAATTGTGTAGTTTCCACTAGAGGTGTGATTTCTGAGGTCTTTTCTCTTTAGGAGGAAGATGTGGAAAGAACGGTGATTACTGAAGGACGTCTGGACTGTAAGAGAAAGCAGAAGGATCAGGTTAGTGACATACAGGTCGGAGCTCAGCTGCATTTTTATTATTATCTTTAAGCCTTTGAGTCAGAAGATAAATGACTGAAAGGGAAATATAAAATTTCATCAAATTCTCATCGTCCATCAGAGTCCTACTGTATTCTTCATTTAATCTCCATATCATTCTGCATGGCTTCTACAATAACAGTTATAGCAGATTTGTTTCAACCTTTAGAGATTTGAGTGTTTTGCTATACTGTAGGAAAATGTCTTCTGATGTTTCTATCACATTGTGTAAAGAAAGTCAGATTTGGAGATTTGTGTCGTCTTCACAGGATTTCACTTTCCTCTTGTAGTCAACAGTATTTTTGGTGTTATTTGTATAATTTTCTTGTTCTGTCTTTCCACAGACTGATACTGTTACTTACTCTACTGTAACCCACATGAACACAGCCGAGCAGCGCGGGGTCCAGATCAACGCTGGAGACAAAACTGAATATGCCAGCATTATAACAGACTAATCCACAGTAAATATACATACATTTATATATTGTGTTCTGGTAGAATGAGATGATTTTGCGCTGTATGGAAGTTTATAATTTAGTACATTTAGAGAACTCACACAATCTCTGTCTTATTGAATGTATATATAATTGTGTAATAGAAAAGTTATTTCACAGTAACTTGTAATTCGCGTCATTTCTTCATTCTCTTTTGGACTGTAAATAGATGCGTGTGAATTTCACACCTTCTTCTGCTCTCCCTCTGTCAGTGACCATCTTCACTTCCTGCATTACGCCTTATTTATAGTTTTTACATTTAGTTCAGTGCAATAATCAATACTCTTCACACAGTTAACACATCAGCGGTCTATGTGGACTGAACTGTGTATCACTTTTCACACACTTTTCATTTATAAATTATATATAATATTTTGTACCATTAAAAAGCAGATTCATTATTGAATGAATGAATGAATGAATGCCTTTATTGTCACTATACACATGCACAGTGAAATTAAGAGCCTCTCCTTAATGTCTTGCCAGGATATACATAAAATGAATAAGATAAAAAAAATAAATACATAAATAGAATATAATAAAATATAAAATAGTAAAATACTAAAATACTATATATATATATATATATATATATATATATATATATATATATATATATATATATATATATATGTATATATATTCACATACTGTACATATATAAATATACACATATACATATGCGTATACATGTGCACACACACACACACACAAGATATATACCTACACAAATACACATATATACATATACACACATACATACATACATACATATACACATACATGTACATACGCATATACAAAAAACGTACATACAAAAAAAATATAAAAATAAAATAGATATATACAGCATTTACCACAAAATAAGAAAATTGTATTGTGTAAGTGTGTCTACATGGGTGTATTTATAATGTTTATGTCTTTTGGGAAAAAAACTATTCTTGAGCCTGTTTGTCCTTGTTCTGATGCACCAGTAGCATCTCCCTGAGGGCAACAGATTAAACAGGTCAGAGCCAGGTAAATATAAATTGTGTTACATTTACTTATGTTAGCTAAGGTTATTGTTCTGCATTCACTGTTAATGTCTGTTAATGAATAAAAAACGCGCAGATGGATAAATCTTGCTAATTTATTTTGAGGTACATTTAAATTTTTATGTTATGCATATTATCCTTAAATAATCAATTAAAGTTCTAGAAGTTTTATTTATTTTGTATTTTTTTTGCCATCATACTGTTTTTGTGTAAAAAGACTACTATACGCTGTATTTAGTCAAATGTAAAAATATGGCAGTGTGTTTGTTGAGTGTGGAGTATTACACAGTGTTCTCTGTGCATACCACAGCGTCGGTTAACTGATGCTGTGGAGACACAGGAAGTAGCCATTCTCCCATCAGCCCTCATGCTGCCCTGCCACAATCATGTGGTTACTCTGACATGCTGAGTGTCTCACACTGCCTCTAACATGAGAGCATTATTTATGTGCATAACTGTGGTTTTATTAACACTGCCATCCTGTGTGCATACATGCTGAGACCATTCAACATAGTCACAAAGTAATGTACAACAAAGTATTCACAGTATATCACTGTCATATGGACGTCTTTCCCTAGACCTTACTTACATTTACTCTGGAACCATAGTTACATGCTTAACTAGCATACTGTTTCAACTTTACTTTATATCTACCTTGACAGAAATTACTGTAATAAACAAAATTCTATCATTTACAGATATTCTGTACCTACTTTAATTTGACAACTAGTGTGGCTATAAAACCGAAGTCGTTCTTCAAAAACTGAATCCATATGTATTTTTATTGAAATGTGTTGATATTAATATTATTATAATTATTATTACTATTATTATTATTTATTTTATTTTGTTTTATGTTTTAAACTGGGGTACAGCATAATTGTCTTCCTAGTAAGACAGTATCCTGAAGCCTTCGGCCTCTCTGAGCTATGGAGGGACAGAAGGGTAGAGTTTTGTATTGATATACCTTCATTTTTTTTTTCTTTTCTTTTTTTTGTATTGCTCAATTTACTTGAACACACACTGACCTCTTGATGTCCTTGAATGCAGGTCCTTGACATGATAGCATAGCTAGTCCACCTATACAGAAAAGCATTCTGACCTGAATCCTGGTAATATCTTTATTATTCTTATTACAACAATAGTCTATTTGCATGTTTGCTGATACGGTTATTTGCTATAAAGTTAGATCTTGGCAACTGTGAACTATTTTTAAAGGAGCACCCATGGACCTGTTTGTTCTACATGGAGCCTTGTTCCAAAACTAGCCCCAAATTGATGCAAAACCTATGTATTGATGTACCTCCTATCGGAAAGCAAACTTTACACAGCTTCTGTGTTCTGGGGGTGCTCGGGACATGAAAATAGGCCTTGTGAGGTCTACTGGTTACATACAATGCATTACATCCGCCAGCCTTTGCATTCAGTTTATTAGCAGGAAGCAGTGGTGGATCGTCCCCCCATCCCCCCATCCTCCACCACTCCCCACCTACATACTCACTTGAGTTATTTATGTACCCTGTGGTCAAAGTATGAACTGCAACGAACATTAATAGAGGACCATTTAGGCAGGAAACCCTCTGCCCCATGCTCGCACTATGAACATTTTCAGTAAAGAGCAAGACAGTTAATGACAGGGTTGCAGTTTATAAGCCAGATTTGGCTAGCTGAAAATACTTTCACCACTCAAGATCTTGTTTTATAGAAAATAATCTAAATGAAATCTAATAAAGTTCTGCAAACAATGGCAAAATGTGCAGACATTGTGTCTATGATGTAAAGATCTATTTATATGTTCAAATTCACTTACCATCTGCTTTACTAGTAAAACCTGCTCATTTATGGAGTTATCTAGTCAACAGCACAATGCATAAAATCAGGCAGACACAGGTCAAGAGTTTTTTAACATTTACATTAATGGCAAACGTTATCTGAAGCCCTTGACCTGCATGTGTCCATGTCATGCATCATGCTGCTGCCACATAACTGAATGATTGGACAACTACATAAATGAACAGGTGTACAGGTGTTCCTATTAAAGTGGACAGTGAGTGTATATTGTGTATATTGTGTTTATTGAAAAAGGGAGTTTATGAAATGCATTCTGTCCATACATCCGAAATTTAAGTGCATCACAGTGAACTTCAAACATAAATATTAATAAAAAGATTCAAATTGTGTCATGCCTCAATTTTTGCAGTGGTTTCAGGTCTTTTTGTGTTTTTTAAGATGTAGATGGTATGGAGATTTTGCTAAACCTTGGCAACCCTGGTTAATGATGTTATCTATTCTGTTCTCATCTCTCAACAACAGGAAACACACCTGCTGTATCAACACAGTTGAACAAAGGTTTAAAACTGTTTAAAACAATCTGCTCGACTGTGTGCTAGATGACTGTATGTTGTCTGTCTGTTATGGTGTAACTCTAAAATGAACTTGACAGGAGTCAAGTGTTTTTATCTTTGTTTTCAATCATGTTTCTGACCAACTCTAACCAGGCTCTGATATTAACAAGGCCCTGAGCCCAGACATGGTTGGGGCTGGTGAAAGAACCAGAGCTTGTTTTACTGAGATTTTAAGACACACTGGGCACTAATTTCATAGATCCCATAGATTCTTATTTTATTTTATTTATTTATTTATTTAGCATAAAACTCAAAGAGTTAGCCTGGTGGGCGCGCTATTTCCAAATGAGGAAATTCTCTGCCAAATTTTTAACTTCAGATTTTTTTTTGTCTTAAAACATATAGTAATAATATATATATAATTTTATATTGTGACACATAATATATTAATAATATATAATATTGTCCATTAGTGAGTGTCTCATGTCTATAATTGGAGTGCAAAAGGACAGCTATTTAAAAGCTTGTTAATGATGCACATTCCCATTACAAGAGATTTAGTCCCACCTGGTGTAGCAGTTGAGATAGAACATGCCGTTTCACATGGATCAAATTCAGGTTTATGGTTACTTTCTTTTATTTGTAATTATGTTGCTATACTGTGGATACAGTAAGTGTTGAATTGTCTAATTTGATTGTTCAGAAGGTACTTATTAATTTTCTATACCAGCAGCTCTGACAGTGGTGCTGGCCATAATTTAGATCACAGTTTTCCACTAATGCTCTATGAGCACTTAATGTAGCAGATAGTAAAGCTGGTCTACCAAATTGAGCAGCTCTGACTGTGTTTTGGTAGCTGAAACTGGTCGTAACAGGCTGGATTTTTCAGCAGGTAGTTCCTATAACATAAGTGATAACAGGAAGTAACTTGTTTTGCAGATTTCCCACAACATAAAATGTAACCATAAACTGATCAATGTACATTCATGACATTCTGTATTCTAAGAAGAATAAAGATACAAAAAGCTAACTCAACTAAATATAAACCATAATAATGAAGTCAAATGTAAAAGAGCACAAAGAAGAGTCAAAAATATTGAATATAGAAAATATCACTTTATGATTGTCACAATTCTCTGCCGGACCAGCAGAGGGCAACTCTCTCATAGTATGAATTTCTTCCTCGGTTGTTCCACTGATTTCCTGTACACACCTGCCTTCTGTTTTCACTGACTGGTTCCCATTTATAAGTTCTGTGTTTTCCCTCGTTAGTTGCTTAGCATTTCATGAGTAGTTAGTATCTAGTCTGTTGGAACTAGAAAGTGGTGCAGTGTAAACATTGTCTAGAGTAGGTGTCCTATTTATTTTCAACCCGAGTGTTATTTGTAGAGGACTTTTAACAGTAGACAGAGCATTTTTAAGGAAAATAATTTAATTGTCTTTTACATGTATATGAGACAATAAAAGCATTTCTTCTTTCTGTAGAAATCTGGATGTAGATTTAGATCTCTAATGAGCAATAATCTATAGACCAGCTGTAGTAGCAGCTTTATGGCACATGATTTTGCAACTTAGCTGCTTAGCTATAGCTCTGTAAACCAAGACCTATGAAGAATAAACAAATAAGTAAATCAAGTAAACACACACACACACACACACACACACACACACACACACATATTTTAAACTCTTTAAACTCTAATATAATAAGTTAAAAAAATACAATGATACTTTTATGATTAATTTTATTTTTTTTCATAATGAGTCATTATCATCAGTCATGATGAGCCTCTAAGACCTCAGATCACACATGGTAAATGTCTTCATTACTTCCCGTAAGTCTAGAGAAACATGCTGCTGGTAAATATACTGATGGACATTGCATCTTTGTCCTAAATACTAGAAGTCATGTGTGTTGAAAAGTGAATTTATTATCACAGCTTATGCACAGTTTTTCTCTTAATATACTCAATAAAGTCACATGATATAGGTGGTTGTAGAACTATTTTTCAGTTTATAAAAAGGTTTGTGTCATTTGAATTGAACTGAAAAGGGCGGTTTTTCACACAGCAGTCACCTTCAGAAGTTTGGCTCCTGAAGTCCTCAGGCTTGCAGGGCTCATCTAACAAACTTCACTTGAGAAGTTAAGAAAATGATGTCTAAGATATTTAAAAATGATGATACTATGAATATGATAAAACCACAACATGAATAAATATTAATACTGCATATAAAATGTAAACTAAATCATGGAAAGAGTGATGATGGATGCAGGTATAGACTACCCATGTGCATACAGGCCAGCTGTTTAAGATAAGTGGTATGGAAAATGGATGGCGACATCATGTTTCTGCACAAGAAGCGCAAGGATGGCTGGTTCAAAGGCACGCTCCAGAGGAACGGCCGAACGGGCCTCTTTCCCGGCAGCTTTGTCGACAGCATCTGACTTGAACACATGCTTGCTATCAAGACACCAAGCTGTGATGAGGTTAGCAGCTGCAGTTGCCTGGAAAGCTCCTGGCACTGACTGACAGAATGAGCGAGGATCAGCAGTGTATACGAGGGTGGATCTAAGCACAAATCAACACATCCTGGATGCCATGAGGCTGTGACAGTCTCTTGGAGCAGAACACACACTTGCAGTTTTGCACACTAAAAAGCACACATATCTCAAGCACATGTATAAAACAGACAGCGCAGAGAAACGCTCACTGGACTCTGAGCTCGTCATGTGATAATCCACTAATTTATGTTCCTATATTTCTGAACAGTTATAAATGCGTGCCTTGTATGGCATCACTTTATGTATATAAGCAAACAGAGCTTATCTATGAATGAACTGAGCAAAGCTGGAGAATGAGGTAAACATCTGCAGTCTCACACGCACGAGATCTGATCTAAAGCGCCGCAAAAATAAGGTTTCATTACTAAAGATTTTTTTTTTATAAAAAGAAAGTGTTATTGTTTATTAAACATTAATGCTTAACTGATAACTGATCAAGTGGTATGATAACTATTATTACTCTGCTTTTAAATTTAGCTGACTAAGAAGTGAGTCATTTTTCAATCCTAAACTAAATTGTGACTTTGAAGCGTCCTATGAAAATAAACGTTGTGTCAGTGAAACAATTAGTAATAAGACTTTAATATCGTGAACTCTTTTATCTATTATCCATTAGAGAATGGATGATACCTTTAACCAGAGTGCAAATGGCAAAAACGCTTGTTACTGAGGCACATTATCATTAGAAGCGTTATGGCGGCACCTAGTGGTCGAGCTTGAACGTGCGGTTTTTACATACACCAAATTTAGTGATAATCAGTAAAATGTTGAATGAGTACTTAATTTTGTATTACTGTGATTTAACATTTCTCATTATATGTCTCAATATGTGTTAAATTCTCGGATCAGAACATGTTTGTTTTCTATAAGTTTACCAGCTGTAAATTAAATCACAGGTTTATGTTAACGCCTCATTTTGATATGTTATTGTTTCTATAGTAACACCTTCCACTGGGACTTGTATGGCGCATGCTCTATAAAAATGGATTTAAAACTTTTTTGATTGTTAACAGGATTGATAAGTAATTTCAGTGAGTAGGTATTAATTAGTGTTTTGAGAAGTTTTGACATGACAAGCTGTGTTAATCTCAAGAGATAGAGGGACTAACTTGTTTCCCAGACATTCCACAGCATTAAATGTAACTATAAACTGCTAAAAACACAACGTGTTATTCCATCACAAATATAAATTCTAGTTGTTACCAAATTGCTGAGGTACAAGAGGAATAAAACACTTTGACAGCAGCTGTAGTAGCAGCTTTAAGTCAGCTGATGTCGCCATTTAGCCGCTTTGCTATGGCTCTATAATCAAAGGCCAAGGAAGAATAAATAATTAATTAAATAAAGAAAAAAAAATGTATGTTGACAATAATGTAATAATAGTTACTTTATTTGTTATTATTTATGTTTTTAAACATCATCTAGTACTCCTCAGCTCACACATGGTAAATGTTCTGATTATATCTGGACTACTTCTGTTTTTTTCCTGGTCTGGGTGTAGTTTCATGTGAATTTCAAAACCGTTTCCGTATGTATCTTTACACCCAATTCCACCTTCAGCTGATTCAGAGTCCCAATCTTAAATATTCTGTGCCAGTTATAAACTTATATTATAATCTTATTATATCATTCTCAAATCTGATTGGTCTGAAAATGTTGATTAGTTTTCTATAACAGCAGCTCTGACAGGAAATTTTGTTGCAAGGTGTTTGTTTTTTTCAACATGCTCATTTTTTAAAAATGTTATTAAATTTACTTATAGATTTATATTGCAGATGTTCTACATCCATGGCATTGTGGAGTTATTGTTATGGTGTGTGTACAAGGCTTTATAAAAATCAGAGGTCAAATAGAAACTTTATTTTAAACTGAAATTTTCTGACACAGGAAGTCTTAAGGTCGGATGACTTTGTGGTTTCTCTGTGACATGACAAGATGGAAAAATACTACTACAAATTGCTGTGACATAAGAGGAATAAAACACTATAATTCTGTGTATAACTCACAAGCAAAAGACTTCTAACAAGATAAAAGTATCAGAGGTGTGATAATAATAGTAGTAGTAGTAGTAGTAGTAGATTCAAAAAAGTGCCATCTCTCATTCTTTAAGTTGGATTGAAAAGGTTGTTTTGTCACCTTGTAATACCTCAGAACAAGTTTGGCTCCTGAAGTCTTCTGTTGTGTTGACTCAGTCCCTCAGGCTTCCTAGGGGTCATCTAACAAACTTCACTTGAGCAACTGAGAAAGTGAAACCTAAAACTATATATCGATGATGAAACGATGAATATGATAAAATATATTTGAATATATTTGAATAAATATATATTTGAATATATTTGAATAAATATTACTACTGCATATTCAATGTAAATTGAGTCATGGAAAAAGTGATGAAAGACATTTTCAGAAATGAGAAATGACACAGCGGTTGTTGCGGCTTCCTGAAAACCACAGTATATAAAAGTGTGTGTGTGTGTGTGTGTGTGTGTGTGTGTGTGCGCACAGAAGAGTCAGTAATGATGAAGTGCTTGTATCTTTCGTCTGTTGTGTTTCACGTTGCTGCAGGTGAGTGAAGTTATTTTCTATTTTCTATTACAGAACGGAGAGAGAATATTAGTCAGTTCTTAGTTCAGCTGCTTTGTGTTTAGTTCATGTGGTTTCTGTCCAGACTGGGTTTACAGTAGGCCGTAGTTCAGCCCTGTTCCTGAACAACCAAATTGTCCAAAGACAGCAGTAATCTTTATACACAGGTTAAACATACAGTATTTCACAAAAGTGAGTACATCCCTCACATTTTTGTAAATATTTGATTATATCTTTTCATGTGTTAACACTGTAGAAATTATACTTTGCTACAATGTAAAATAGTGAGTGTACAGCTTGTGTAACAGTGTAAATTTGCTGTCCCCTCAAAATAACTCAACACACAGCCATTAATGTCGCTAAACCCAGCACAAAAGTGATTACACCCCTAAGTGAAAATGTCCAAATAGGGCCCAAAGTGTCAATATTTTGTCTGGCACAATTATTTTCCAAGCGCTGCCTTAACCCACTTTGGCATGGAGTTCACCAGAGCTTCACAGGTCGCCACTGGAGTCCTCTACACTAGACGACATCACCCAAGCTGGTGGATGTTAAGAGACCTTGTGCTCCTCCACATTCCATTTGAGGATGCCCCACAGATGCTCAATAGGGTTTAGTCCATCACCGTCACCTTCAGCTTCTTTAGCAAGGCAGTATCTATCTATCTATCTGAACTAAACTATCTTAACCAAATAAGTTTATCTTGGCTCCAGTAATCCATGTCCTTAGTCTGCTTGTCTTCAGCAAACTGTTTGCAGACTTTCTTGTGCATCATTATTAGAAGAGGCACCTCTGGGACCACAGCCATGCAGACCAATTTGATGCAGTGTACGGCGAATGATCTGAGCACTGACAGGCTGACCCCCACCCCTTCAACCTCTGCAGCAATGCTGGCAGCACTCATACGTCTATTCATTGAGGGAACCATAAGTGCAAACATGTACTGTTAGATACTGAAGCAGAGCATGATCAGTATGCAGTATTCCAGCATGATAATGACCCCAAACACACCTCCAAGATGACCACTGCCTTGCTAAAGAAGCTGAGGGTGAAGGTGACGGACTGGCCAAGCATGTCTCCAGACCTAAACCCTATTGAGCATCTGTGGGGCATCACAGACAAGTGCCATATTTTACAAGTGCACATGGTCATGTGCCATATTACTAACAGTGATAAAAACACTCATTAGTTTTAATAAGTTTGTCTTTTCAGTAGGAAGAAGAGAAACTTCAACACACTCGAGGAAAACAGACACAACACCTCCATCAGAACCCCCTCAGAGTAAAACAACAAACTCTCCACCTGCATCATCCTCAACAACACTGAAACAAGATAAACCAAACAGCAGCCTCCCTCTAGGTGCCAAAACTTTTCATCTGCTATGAAAAAACACATCTGTATTTTTATATTTATTACCATTTTTGGTGTGTTTTATTACACAGTTTTCAGCATTGTGGCGGATTTATTGTTGGTGATAGCCGGTGTAGTGGCATTTATTTGTTGGAGATCTAAAGGTACAACACACACACACACACACACACAGATTGATGAACTAATAACTGATTTGTGATTTTTGTGGAGGTTTTTCCCCAGTACAATTTCCACATATTTCCTTTTGGGAATCACATCACAGCAAGTTATTCAATACTTCAGTAAAATACTTTCACTGCAACATAAAGTTTCAAATGTGGTTCTTTCCATCACTCAGTGTTAATGTATGTGAGTTGAAGCAGAACAGCAGCCTCCACACTTTACCTGATTACTTCAAATAGTGAAATTGTGTAGTTTCTACTAAAGGTGTGATTTCTGAGGTCTTTTCTCTTTAGGAGGAAGATGTGGAGAGAACGTGATTACTGAAGGACGTCCGGACTGTGAAGTAAAGCAGAAGGATCAAGTTAGTGTACATGCAGGCCTGAGCTCAGCTGAATTTTTATTATTATGTAGCATCTTTAAGTCTTTGAGTCCTACTGTATTTCTAATTTAATCTCCATTTAATTCTGCACGGCTTCTACAATAACAGTTATAGCAGATTTGTTTCTACCTTTAGAGATGTAGTTGTATTTGTGATACACTGCAGGTAACACACATGAAACACACATGCTTTCACTGAACAGTGAGTTACCGATTTTTCCCCCTTACAATTAGTTACATGCATTTATCATTACTGAATTAACTTTTTAAAAACTCACAGAGTAAGATCAAGAAAACAAAAAAAAAGTAAAAGAGGATGTCTAACACAGAGGAAACAGATAGTGAGCAAAGTGTTAGCTTAGGAAAAAAAACAGGAAGAGGAACAGAAATTAATCATAACATTATCTCAAGAAGGGACAAGGTTTGGTGAGTGGAGTCCGGTGACTTAGTGGTTAGCACGTTCCAGGGTCCGCAGTTCGATTCCTGCCATGTGTGTGAGGGTTTCCTCCAGGTACTCTGGTTTCCTCCAGCAGTCCAGAGACATGCATTGTAGGCTGATTGGCTGATTGGCGTGTCAAAAGTGTCCGAAGTGTATGAATGGGTGTGTGAGTGTGCATGTGATTGTGCCCTGCGATGGACTGGCACCCTGTCCATTGTGTACCCCGCCTTGTGCCCGATGCTCCCTGGGATAGGCTCCAGGTTCCCCGTGACCCTGAAGAAGGAGTAATCTGGATGATGGAAGGAAGATGGATCTCTACTGATTAGTTGTAGAAATAAAGCGGCCAAGCAAGAAAGCCACAATATCTCAGGGGCAAAAGTACTAGAAGCCAAATGTCTTAAAAGAAATGCGACAGCTGCTTTGATGATTACGTTTGATGACTCTATCAAAACCTTTATGATTTATATTTAAAAAAATAACTGTTATGACTTTTGAAATGTTTCTGAACGCTAGAACTACTTTGAACAAGAGAACTAGGCTGTAGTAACATGGACTATTTTACATGTAAAACATGTTGTATTACTTTCATCTTGCATTCTAAAAACATTCACATATGAATTCTAGGCCTATAAATTGGGATGAAGGGAACGTCTCGTTATCCATGACATTGTTATATCTCCGGCTCTCAGACTCTCACTGAACAGAGCAGACGCAGGGAGAGGAGAAAGTAACACCTCGCGATTGCAGGACAGAACTGGTGACATTTGGAAAGTCGCTAAGGTTTGTCCAAGAAGTCGCTAGATTTGTCGCTAGGCGGAAATCTGGATGTAGATTTAGATCTCTAATGAGCAATTATTTGTAGACCAGCTGTAGTAGCAGCTTTATGGCACAAGATGTCGCTACTTAGTCGCTTAGCCGTAGCTCTATAATCAAAGACCTATGAAGAATAAATAATTAATTAAACTAAAAAAATTATGATGAAAGATAATGATGATACTATAAAGTAAGATAAAATCACCACATGAGATAAAATATAAATAAATATTAATACTACATATAAAATAGAAATTAAGTCATGGAAAGCGTGACGAAAGAGATTTTGAAAAAATGAGAAATGAGACAACGGTTGTTGTGGTTTCCTGATAATCACACTATATAACAGAGAGACACTCAGGCAGTGTGACAGTGTGTGTGTGTGTGTGTGTGTGTGTGTGTGTGTGTGTGTGTGTGTGTGTGTGTGTGTGTGTGTGTGTGTGTGTGTCACTTTGAGGGACTGGTGTGTGTGCAGAAGAATCAGTAATGATGAAGTGCTTGCATCTTTGTCTGTTGTGTTTCACGTCGCTGCAGGTGAGTGAAGTTATTTTCTATTTTCTATTACAGAAAGGGAGAGAATATTAGCCAGTTCTTAGTTCAGCTGCTTTGTGTTTAGTTCATGTGGTTTCTGTCCAGACTGGGTTTACAGTAGGCCGTAGTTCAGCCCTGTTTCTGAACAACCAAACCAAACACTGTAAAATATTTATTATTTGCGTACTGATTACAACAACTTTACTTACTACAGTGTTATAATATTAATATGTCCAATGGAGATATATAATATTTCAGAAATGTAATGTTATTAAAATGCTAAATTTCAAGAACAACATGTACCACTAGTTAAATTGTCCAAAGACCGCAGTAATCTTTATACACAAGATAAACATACACGTCAGCCTTGTGTTATAATCTCCTTATTTAGACCTGTTCAGCTTTGATCATGTGGATTTTTCTTCCTGATTAACTTCAGTCTAAAATGTACTGATGAAGAGAGGTGGGTGAATGAATAAGGAGGAATCTACAGTGAGATTATTTTACATCCCTATAATACTTACAGTGTGTGTTTTACATTTACTGAATTACATCTCTCACAATCTCTGTCTTAGTGAATGTATCTATAATAACTCATAAAGTGTAATAGAAAAGTTATTTTCCTGTAACTTGTAACTGCCACTTCTTCATTCTAGTCTTGCATGCATGTGGATTTACTCCTTTTTCTGCTGTCTCTCTGTCAGTGACCATCTTCACTTCCTGCCATTACAGCTTATTCAGAGTTTTTTATTTTTATTTTTTACAAATAGTTACATGCACTTATCAATGCTGTATTGTTGTACACCAAACCAGCGACTCCATTTCCCAGAATACACCACGAACTACAAACATGGCCGACAACTATAACTGCCAAATCTACACACTATCACTCACCTTCTCTTGAGAACTAATCAGACACCTGTTCCCAATTACAATCTCAATCAAGCCATTGTAGAAGTATACGCAAGTGACATTTTGTCTCTGCTGTTTCTAAGCCTTGATAACTTGTTTTGTTTATTTTGGTTTTGACTTTGTTCTTGTTTTTGACCTCGTCTTTCTGCCTGATCCCTTGGACTTGTTATTTTATTAAACTGCAATACCTGCACATGCTTCTATCCTAACCTCCATTTCGTGACATTTATTCACAATTTCAAAACTCAAATCAGCGGTCGATGTGGACTGAACTGTGGATCACTTTTCATTACTTTGACACAATTCAGTAAATTAAGTTCAATAAAAATCTTTCAATAAAATAAATTGTTGTAAAATTAAATAAATAGATAAAAAAAGAAAAACAGCTGTTTTCCTGTTTAACTTTACCCAGCTGTTCTGTTTTTTATTCATTACCATCTATACAAAAGGGGAACTCTGTGGATCTATGAGCAGTGTGGTGATGCAGTGGGTAGCGTTGTCTCCTCACAGCTCCAGGGTCCCCGCTTCAGTCCTGAACTCGGTCTTCTGTCTGTGTGGAGTTTCTGTGCTTGTTCTCCCCATGTCAATGTGGGTTTCCTCTGGGTTCTCTGGTTTCCTTCCAACTCCTAAAATACACCAATAGGTGGACTGACTAAAATTGCTGTGTGTGTGTGTGTGTGTGTGTGTGTGTGTGTTTCCTGCAATTGACTGACGTACAATCCAGGGTGTATTTCGGGTATACTCAGGTGTATGTTGTTGAGAGTGAGAGAGAGAGACGTTGCTAGTATTTTGGTTCAATGAGTTGGATTTATGACATGTATGGAGTGTTTCGATAGTTATATGGGGGTGCAGTTTCTGGGGGGCGGTCGGGAGGGAGGGAGGGAGGAATACCTACAATATTCAGAACTAGCAATTACAAGCCCTGGATATTTATACCATTATACACAGCAAAATCACCAGTGTTGTTTTAAAACACACGGTGTTAAATTCACACCCTACAGTGTTTATATAAGTCCACTGGACTGAAATAAACACTCTGAGTGTTAATTCAACACTAGGGATTTTACTGGGTACAATTAATTTTGTAACAGTATTGGTGTTTCGAATCAATTGTAAGTTTGTCATTATAAATCAGATATAAATACTAAAATCCCCCCCTTTGTTGCACAAGTTGTTATCGCTCAACTACTGTCTCACAGCACAATGCTTGATTTCTGGGAGAGGGCACAGGTAGCTCTGAAGATGAAGAGAAGCGCGTGGAAATTGGACTAAACTTGCTTTATGTTTCATAGTGAAGGATTTGACATATATAGCAAATTGTGTAACTTTTGCAAGACAGATTAGATAATATTCAGACCGAGTTGTCCGGCTGTGCAAATTCTGTAAGAGAATTGCGTGACAGATTTACCAGCCTGAGCAGTCGAGTAAGACAGAACAAATCTTTTAAAAATGTTCCACTGAACTTGTGACCTACGAGGAGAAAATAGCTGATCTGGAAGACCAGAGCCACGATGATAATGTTCACATAATGTTTGTTTATATTATTTTACATTCATAACCTATGGCAACAGAAACTCTTCATATAATTAGCTGGAATGTGAAATGATTAAATTGTCACAGCGTGCTGACTGTCTTGATTATTTGCATAGACAGCACGTTGACGTGGAACTTAATCAAGAGTCACACTTGAGGAAATCAGACATCCAGAGGTTCTCTAATAAATTTTATTATGTTACTGCATCAACATCATTAGACAATAAATCTCGGGGAAGATTCACTTGGTGTGTTGAAACAAAGGCTCTCTTTTAACATCTTGGAAAGGTATAGCTTTGAGGATAGTGGAGTGTATTTTCATATGTATCTGGTAAGGAATTGAAAAAGATCCCCAAATTATTTGAAATACATCATTCCATTGTAAGGAAAATAATCTTCAAATGGCGCAGATTTCAACCGACTGCCCATTTGTCCAGGACTGCCCGCCCAGCAAATTCAACCCAAGAGCAGATCATCTGATGCAAAAAGAAGTCTCCAAGAACCCCAAAATTTAATCACAGGTTCTGCTACTAAGTCTCACAACTGTTGTTGTCAAAGTACATGCTTCTACAATCTGAAAGAGATTCCACAAACATGGCCTGCATGGGAAGCGTACCAGGAAAAAGCTTTTGCAATACTACAGTTTGCCATGGAGCACCTAGGCAAGGACCATGCCTTTTGGAATAATGTGCTCTGGACAGATGAATCAAAGGCAGAGTTGTTTGGCCACAGTAACAGCAGACATGTTTGGCACAGACCAAAGACAGCTTTTCGGGAGAAGCACCTCATTCATGTGAGAACGGGTGGTGGAAATGTTATGGCTTGGGGTTGCATTATTGCTTCTGTGACTGGACAGCTTCCATTTATTGATTACACTATGAATTCTGCATCATATCAAAAAGTGCTTAAAGATAAAGTGAAGCCATCTGTCCCAAAGATGAAGTTGAACCTAAATCTTACCTTTCAACAGGATAATGATCCTAAGTACACTAGAAATTCCACCAACAAATGGCTCAAAATGAAGAAATGGAGGGTTACGGAATGACCCAGTCATTCTGGATTTGAATCCCATTGAAATGTTGTGGGGGGATTTTAAATGAGTAGTACATGCAATAAAACCCTCAAACATCATTGTAACTGAAAGAATAATGCATGGAAGAGTAGTCACAAATTTCAGTAAGCCGAGGTCAGAGACTGGGAGAAATGATAAAAAATGCCTACAAGAAGTTATTTCTGCTAAAGGGGGCAATACTAGCTTCTCAGGCCAAGGATATACTTACTTTTCCACAGAAGAATATCATATTTTGATATTTCTGTTGAATAAATGAAAACACTCATATTACTTGTGGTTTTGTTCAAGTATAACAACTGTATTAATAGGCAGTGTTTCAAATAGGGCTCCCATGTCGTGTACTTGTTTTTTCACATGACTATATATGTGGTGTATATGGAAAAAAAAAATTCCCCACAGATCTTTTTGAACGGTTGTGATATTATCTTATTTTATATATTGTCAATAACGGCACCTTAATGTGTTATAAGGGAAGAGGGACGGGGAGAGGGAGGGGGGTGGGGGGATTACATGGTCCCCGTGGGTGGGATGGAACTTAAAAATTGTAAGACTGTGCTCACAATTTTTATTTTTATTTTATACCAATGTATATTTGTACACTAACACTGTTTGCAGTCTTGAATTAACATTTGATTAAAAAAAAAAAAAAACATTAGTTTTAATAAGTTTTTTCTTTTTCAGTTGGAAAAAGAGAAACTCCAACACACTCGAGGAAAACAGACCCAACACCTCCATCAGAACCGCCTCAGAGTACAACAACAAACTCTCCACCTGCATCATCCTCAACAACACTGGAACAAGATAAACAGCAAACACACAGCAGCCTCCCTCTAGGTACCAAAACTTTTAATCAGCAATGAAAAAATAACATCTGTATTATTACATGTATTTACTGAAATATATCTTTGAAACTCTCTATCTTAGTGAATGTATCTATAATAACTCATATAAAGTGTAATAGAAAAGTTATTTTCCTGTAACCTGACGTCACTTCTTCATTCTGGTCTTAGCTGTAAATAGATGCGTATGAATTTCACACCTTTTTCTGCTGTCTCTCTGTCAGTGACCATCTTCGCTTCCTGCATTATGTCTTATTTATAGGTTTGTTTTCTTACATGAATTTATCAATCCTGTGTTCACATTTTCAAAACTCACAACAGCGGTCTATGTGACTGAACTGTGTATCACTTTTCAGTGCTTTAACACAAAAGTATTGAATAACCTCAGCTTTCAAAATGAATGAATTGTTTTCTCACATAAACATCATCAAAACTCTGTGTATCCATTCGTATTCTGCACTTTTCACAATTTATTTATTTTTGTCTATAAGTCCATAAGTCTTTATGTGACCTGATGTTGCCATGAAAATTGATCACTCATGTCACGTGTCACACCCATGTTCACACCCACGCTGAGCGCTCAGAAGTCGCAATGAACTCAAAGGGGAAAAAAACATTTTCTCCTTTTTTCCTTAATAGAGCAGTGTAAGTTGTTTTGGCTTGTGGTATTAGTGTTGCACAATGATGAATAATTTGCTACATATTTCTTTTTTAAATGCTGCCTATTTCCACTGATGAATAATTAGCAAGATTGGATGGTAATATTATCCTACTCGCTGTCTCACACAAAAACAAAAAGCTTGACACTAAAAAAAAATCTTTGTTTACACTAAAATTGATTGCATGTTGTTGTTGATATAACAGGTTATTGTACTGATATAACGTCTCCTTACAGTGACATGTTTTTTAGTTTAGTTCAATTACAGTCTCTTTGCAGCAGTGTGGTTTGAGTGACTTATTTCTTTTCTGACTGTTGAATAGAATAGAATAAAGTAGTGTGTGAATATAAGTATATATTATATACTGTGTGATATGTATATGCAATACAATGTACACTAAACACAATTTGCAATATTTAAATAATACAGTGCAATATACAATATAACTGTCACATGGTGTGACGTCAGGAAAGTAAGACGGATGCAAGTGCAGTTAGGACGAGTGTTTTATTTAAACAAAGGAGGTGAGCAGACAAATCCAAAACGTAATCCAAAAACGAGAAACAAAAGCCAAACAAAACACATGACAAACACACTGAACTAAGCTATGCTATGCTATAAGCTAGGCTATGCTATAAGCTACGCTATGCTATAAACTAAACATTAACTATGGCATGAACAGTGACTAAGACTATGAGCATGGACATGACATGGAACAAAGACTCTATATCTCCATCTATCTAAGTTTAATTACCCGCGCCGTGTGTAGCACGGCTCCCGGTATATATACACCAGTATCATTAGCCCCGCAACTGCTAACATCTGCTGGCAATACAACAACACACGTTACATGACAACACATGATATAAAGGGGCGGAGAAAAAGAGGGGCGGAGATATGACGTCAACCACAACAAACGACATGTGGTAATACACGTGTTGGAATATATTTTGTTATATTCTGGGAATTTCTATGATTAAAGTTTTCAGTACTTTGGATTTTCTCCCTGCTAAAAGTCATTGTGTTGTGAGTGAGAATTCTTGTTCAGAGAGCTAGTTTTCTGGTAGAATGAAATGGTTTTGAGGCGTGTATGAAGTGTTATGATAGTTATAGTACATTATGGATGTGAGATGATCTGCTGTTCTGAGCTGCACGCTGGTAAAGACAACTGTGTGAAGAGTTTTGATAAAGTGAACATAGTATTGAGAAATGTGTGTAAGTAATTGTAAAAGCTGGAAACTGATCAGTTTAAAGAAATCTGCACATTGTGTAGTATTTTAAATACAAGTTTAATTGCAAGTGACTCTCTGGGATTTAAAAGAAAAATACACACATGATCACAAGATAGTGTAACACACACAGTAGTTAGGAACTGGGCTGAGAAACTAGAGATTAGGGTTTGAGTCCAGCTGATGATGTTCCACTACTGACCCTGTGTGTTTTAAATAAAACTTTTAATTACAAACTGACAATTCCTTCAACCTCATGACTTTTTTTTTTTTTTGCTCTTAACATCAGCTGTGAGCTTTATATTAACAGACATGAACCTTTCCTAATCAAACCAACACTAAAATATGGTACAATCCTAACTGAACTAAATATAAACAAACAAACATAATCATCTGTTTGCAGCATGTACCAATTCTCAAATGATTCCATGTATTGTCCATATTAACTAATTATATCATTTAATTTACATATTTATTAATTTTCATTAAATTAATTGATTAATTCTTAATATAACTAAGTAGTCAGTAGTAAAACAGACACATTTCATGATTTTACAATTAAATGTACTGAAGCATAAGTATTTTCATAAAATTAATTTAGAAATATTGTACTTCACATCGTTTTTAGTAGATTGTGAGTTTTTGTATGTTTGTTTCTGTAGGCTGTTCTCTCTCTGGTGATAAACATGTAGATATCACAGGACACAAAGGTGGTTCAGTGCTGTTACCCTGCTCCTGCTCTGACCTCCACACCGAAAATCAGAAATTCACCTGGAAGACCTTCAGAACAGGACGTCCGACAGAAATGTTAAATGACGAACACTACCGTGACAGACTTCAGCTGTTTAATAACAGTTCTCCTGCTAATCTGTCTCTGTTCATATCTGACCTGAGAGAAGAGGATCAGGGAGTCTACAGGTGCAGCACTGAGAAGGAATACAGAGACATCAGGCTTTATGTTAAAGGTAAAATATTTAAATAACAATAAAAGTTAATATTCAGTGAAAACAGACTTGATCAGTGTTCAAATGAATTATAGTTACATACGTAACAAAATGTCTTCTTAATTTACCATAACTGAGGGTTTTACTCTAGAAATCATATTGTGATGCATACTGTATGATGTTATAAATGGTAATAATTACTGATTATGGGTATCAGACTGGCCTAAATCTTAGTCTCAGTCTAATCTATGATTTATTTTGGTAACACTGTAGTGTTTATAGAGCTACATGACACCTGTATAATCCCTTCATTACAACTGATATAAGTCTACATAAACATTTATAAAGGCTTCAGTAGTTGTCAGTGTCACCATGTTTTATCAGTGTTAATGTTAAGGTAAATAGTATAACTTTTGTACGTATATCTGATACATCACAATTAATATTAATATGACATGAAACATTCAAACCAAACTCACTGTAATTGACAGTCAGAGAAAATCTACATAACACACTTTACATAATGATCTAAAGAAAGTCAACCTGGAAAACGTCATAACTCCATTTAATGTCTACAGAAATCTGTCACTAGACTAGGTGTTATATCAACTTAACATTAACATTGATAAACACAGTCTGTACATCAGCTGATGCTTTAGGAAGTCTTTTAAATACATGTCTTTATAAATATTTATTTAGGTTCATGTCAGTTGTTATGAAGGGTTTATGTAGGTGTCATGTAGCCCTATGAAGATGTCCCTTAAGTAATGTGTTACCTTTATTTATCAGATAAGGTAAGTGCCATAAGCATGTATGTTTTAAGCAAGGTGAAGTCTATTAACTGGAAGTATATTTTCCATTGTAAGAACATCATGAAATAAAATAATTAAAAGAGATATTAAAGTTAATAAGTTCTGTACGATGGAGTGACTACACTGCCTTATGCTTTTGAGTCAGAAGAAATCTTTATCTCTTAAAGGGATAAGGTACAGATAAGGTACATTCCACATCCCACAAAACATGCATGTTAATAATTATTTTATTGTTTTTATGTAAGGTATATCTAGGTAATGTATATCTTAATTGGGTATCATTAGCTGAAATCAAATTATTAAAGATTATTAAAGATTTATCAGTTATTAAAATAAAAATAAGCCAGTACAGGTTCAGTGTTGGGTATCAGAGTCCTGATATTGGATTCATATAGAGAATTTAAACAGGTGATTGGCTCATCCTTTAAAAATCTCTTCTGGTCTGCAGCAGAAAATGTTGTGATTTACAAGCAGGGAATATTAATAATTGCAGTACTTCTATTATTAACTGTAAATGTTATGTTTACAGGCTGTGAGCTGGTGAAGAAGACAGGGGTAGAGGATGTGACTGTGTTCACAGGAGAGTCTGTAGTTCTGCCCTGCGTCTGCACTGACCTACAGGACAAACCAAAGTCTGTACAATGGGAGTTTAATAGAATCAATTACTTTCAGGAAATTTACCCTGAACAGACTGGACATCACAGAAACAGAGTCAAACTGGTCAGTAACAACGCTCCAGGAAACCTCTCTCTACTCATATCAGACCTGACTGAAGAGGACCAGGGAGACTACAGATGTTCTGTACAGGCTGATAGCAGAGATTTCAGATTATCTGTTAAAGGTACATGTTTTCATTAATGACTGTGAGCATGCTTTACTCCAGTGTCATGTGCCAAATTATTAATAGTGATAAAAACAGTCATTAATTTTAATAAGTTTTGTCTTTTCAGTAGGAAGAAGAGAAACTTCCAACACACTCGAGGAAAACAGGCACAACACCTCCATCAGAACCGCCTCAGAGTAAAACAACTAACACTCCACCTGCATCATCCTCAACAACACTGGAACAATGTAAACAACAAACACAGCAACTTCCCTCGAGGTGCCAAAACATTTAATCAGCAATAAAAAACATCTAAATTATTATATTTATTAACATTTTTGCATGTATCTTATTACAGTTTTTGTATGAAGACTTGAAGGTCCCCCCCCCCACACACACACACACATGGTGTAAAGAAAGAAATCAGATTTGGAGATTTTTGTCATCAAAAAGCTTTTTTCAGCAGTAAAAGCCATAGAATTTATACGTGTGATATATGTATAATTTTCCTGTTCTGACTTTTCTCAGATTGGGTCTGATGTCACTGTATTTACTACTGTTATTTACACTTACTACTCTACTGACCCACATTAACACAGCCGGAGCAGCAGATCATCACTGGAGAGAAAACTGAATATAGCAGCATTATAACAAACTAATCCAGAGTAAATATAGACACATGCTCAGATATTATAGAATAATGCTGAAAACTTGTATTAAATACACACTGTGGCCAGCACGGGATTCACAATATTGACTTTTTATACATTTAACAATTAAATATCAGATTCAGGCATAAACATGTGTGTTCCATTTACTTATGTTAGCTAAGTGTATTGTTCTGCATTCATTGTTTATCATTAATTGCTGATGGATAATCTCGCTAATTATATTTTTGAGTGTACGATGTCATTTTCTATCTTATGTGTACCATACTTATATCAGGTTAAGAAATGAAAGCTCTTAAAGCTGTTGTCATCATGCTGTTTTGTGTAAGAAGACTGCTATAGAAGTTCTTGTTTGTGACTTTTAATGACTTTGTGTAAAAATAAAAGAAGGAGGATTGTTGAATCTGACTGGACTGAATGAATCTATCTATCCATCCAGCTTCTACACCGCTTATCCTTTTTCAGGGTCACGTGAAACCTGGAACCTATCCCTGGAAACATGTGGCACATCACATGTAGGCAGGATACACTCACATACACACTCACACACCCATTCATACACTATGGCCACTTTAGACTCGTCAATCAGCCTACCATACATGTCTTTGGGGAGGAAACAAACCCCCGAGGTACAGGGAGAACATGCAAACCCCGCACACACAGGGCCACGGTGGGAACCAAACCCCCGACCCTGGACTTGTGAGGTGAACGTGATAACTACTAAGACGCTGTATGCCCTGTTTCTAATCTAGTTTTTGTGAAATTTTCATAATAGACCAAAGTTCACACAGTTAGCACAGCAGCGGTCGAGTGGACTGAACTATGGATCAGTTTTTATTGCTTTGAGACAAAAGACATTGAATAAGTTCATCATTCAGTATTCATGAATTCTTTTTTCACACAAATTCAACTTCCAGCAAATCTTTGTGTATCTACTGCACTGCATGTTTCCAACCTGTTGTGTACAGTTTAGAAAATAAATAAAAGAGTATTTTTTAAATATATTCAAAATCAAATAGTAAAAAACTTAATAAATGAGGGAACATGTTTTGGATCGATGGGCCTCACAGTGGTACAGCAGGTAGCATTACTCCCTCACAGCTCCAGGGTCCCCAGTTCAATCCTGAGCTCAGGTTACTGTCTGTGTGGAGTTTCACATGTTCTCCCCATGTCCATGTTCTCTCTCATTTCTCCGGTTCCTTCCACCTCCCAAAAACTTACCAGTGTATTGACTACACTAAAGGTTAATTCCGCACTGAGCTGCATGTTGGTAGAGAAGAGTTCTGAAAAACTGATCTCAGTGTTGATAAATACATGAAACCTATTATACAAAATATAAAAAAAATGGAAAAAAAAAGATTGTAAGGGATGTTTGACCGTGTGCGTGTTGAGTGTGGAGTATTACTCAGTATTCTCTGTGGCACATGGCACAATGACAGTTAACTGATGCTGTGAGAAAGAGGAAGTAGCCATTCTCCCAATCAGCCCCCATGCTGCCCTGGCCACAATCATGTGGTTACTCTGACATGCTGAGGGTCTCACACTGGCTCTAACATGAGAACACTAGATATGTATGCAGCGTGGGTTTATGAACACCAGGTAACTGCCAGAGGTGGAGAGAATCACCGGATATCTTCCTGTGTGTGTGTGTGTGTGTATGTGTGTGTGCATGCGTCTGCGTGTGTGTGTGCATACGTTTATGGGTGTGTGCATGTGTGTGTGTGTGTCTGTGCATACGTTTATGTGTGTGTGCATGTGTGTGTGTGTGTGGCGTGTGCGTGTGCGTGTGCGTGTGCGTGTGTGTGTGTATGGTGAGAGCATTCAGCAAAGTCACAAGTGATGTGTGACATAATATTTACAACAAATATCACTGTCATATGGACATTTCAGCTGAAACCTACTTGCATTTTCTCTGGATCTCCAGGTTTCACTGAAACATACTTAACATACTTAACTACTATTTCAACCTCCTAACCTGCAGGAGTGGTGAGAATCAACTCTATAACGTTTGTCCTGATGGCCGAGGAACACACACAAGAAGAGTTTATTACCAGAGTATGTAGTTCTTCCACTATTTTCTCAGAAGTGAACACTAGCAAAAAGGTAGTTTTCAGAGACACCATTTCAGTCTGTTCTCTTCCTCATAAGGAGGAGCCTTAAAGGACTCTAGCACAAGGAGGAGGGGATTACTATTATGGCTGTTATCAGTCCTAACATCCTCCACATTAGTTGGTACTGTACATAGTGACCTGCCTGAATCTGACTGGAAAGTTTAATAATGTCTTGTTGTAGTGACAAAGTGGCATTCTCAGTAAATCTAGTCTAGGCCTGTTTCTTGGTGGATGTATATAAGAGCCAGCAACAATATTTAACTAACTTGTTGTTGCTGTTCCACAAAATTATACTGAATATAACTATAAACTAACAAAATAAGGCATCATTCTTTAATAAATAAAAACTGTCATTTTGCAAAGAAAATAAAACACTATGACATGTACTGTAGGAAAATGGCATCATGCCACTCTGTTGTTGATTATTTTCCTATAAAATTCCATCTCATCTTGTTTTATAGACAAAAATGAAATAAATCTATAAAGCAGACTAATGCAGAGATCTGGTTTTCTACACAGGACTTCTGAAATCCTACAATGTTTCTGGGTGAATCAAACTAATCAAACTTGAATAGTTCATAATGCACTTAACTGATTAAAAATAAAAAAAAAACTGAACCCAGTGTGTTAAATAGAAACCATAATAATGGAGTAAAATATATAAGAGTCTACCACTTAGCCTGCTATAGCTCTATAATCAAAGAGCTAGAAGAATAAATGCATAATTAAATTTTAATATGCGTTTTTAATCCACCCCTGTGATGAACTGGCACCCTGCTGGTAAACACTAGAATTCATGTGTGTAGAAATGAATGAAGTTAATGCTGCAGTTCATGCTCTTTTTTAAATATTTTTTTGCAATGGTGACACTATACATAAAAGATAAAAAGACCACATGAGAAAATATATGAATAAATATTAATACTCTATATTACAATATATATTAAGTCATGGAAAGAGTGATTAAAAGATTTTCAGAAATGAGACAGTGGTTGTTGTGGTTTCCTGATAATCACACTATATAACAGAGAGACACTCAGGCAGTGTGACAGTGTGTGTGTGTCACTTTGAGGGACTGGTGTTGTGTGTGTAGAAGAATCAGTAATGATGAAGTGCTTGTATCTTTTGTCTGCTGTGTTTCACGTCGCTGCAGGTGAGTGAAGTTATTTTCTATTTTCTATTACAGAAAGGAGAGAGAATATTAGCCAGTTCTTAGTTCAGCTGCTTTGTGTTTAGTTCATGTGGTTTCTGTCCAGACTGGGTTTACAGTAGGCCAGTAGCTCAGCCCTGTTCCTGAACAACCAAATTGTCCAAAGACAGCAGTAATCTTTATACACAAGATAAACATACACGTCATGCCTTGTGTTATAATCTCCTTTATTTAGACCTGTTCAGCTTTGATCATGTGGATTTTTTTCTTTCCTGATTAACTTCAGTCTAAAATGTACTGATGAAGAGAGGTGGGTGAATTAAGGAGGAATCTACAGTGAGATTATTTTACATCCCTATAATACTTACAGTGTATGTTTTACTACATTTACTGAATTACATCTCTCACAATCTCTGTCTTAGTGAATGTATCTATAATAACTCATATAAAGTGTAATAGAAAAGTTATTTTCCTGTAACCTGTACGTCACTTCTTCATTCTGGTCTTAGCTGTAAATAGATATGTGTGAATTTCACACCTTTTTCTGCTGTCTCTCTATCAGTGACCATCTTCACTTCCTGCATTACGTCTTATTCACAGTTTAAATTTTTTACATAGATAATAGTGGATTTTTTCTTCCTGATGAGGTGGGCGAATGAATAAGGAGGAATCTACCGTGAGATTAGCCTAGACAGGGGATATTTGTGGGAATGCACATGACTATACTATGTATGAATACAATATATGTGAAAGAACTTGTGTGTGTGTGGGATTGCACCGGAACCAGATTTAAAGTTTGCTACTGGTAATTATAAATTAGCTATGGCCTAAATATTTAAACAGATATCTTTTGATCTGATTGGTCAGGATGTACGCATCAGGAAAACATGTCCATTCTAACAATGTAGTCAAAAAGCCTTGCATCATTTTCGGAACTTTTCCAGTCACCCTTATTAAAAGTTACGCTCTCATAGCACTGCTCCAATGGTTGTTACCAGGGACCGAGAACTTGAAAAGCAAAACGGTTCCCTTTTTGTGCATCGGAAAAAGATTCCCGGGTACATCCGTATGACATTACCCAATATTGAATCTTTTCATGCTTTCATTTTATTCTAATCTTCCCAACGTGTCATATTTTTGGTTGGATGTGTATGGAAATGTATTATTTATTATTTCATCAGCCTTATATGTGTGTGTGTGTGTGTGTGTGTGTGTATGTGTATGTGTGTGTGTGTGTGTGTGTGTGAATGTCCATGATCATACTATGTATGAATACAATTTAAAGAACTTGTGTGTGTGTGCGGGATTATACTGGAACTGGATTTAACATAATTATATGTGATGATGATGATGACCTGCCAACAAAATTATAATTGATAACAATTGATGATGATGAACTTTGACCTGCCAAGATCACTATAATTGATAGTGACCTTTGACGGAGAACTGTCAAAACCAATTAATGATATGTTCCATACAAACTATCTCTATCTCTCTCTCTTTTTCTCTTTTTGTGTGTGTGTGTGTGTGTCTGTGCATGTGTGTGTGTGTGTGCATGTGTGTGTGTGTGTGTGTGTGTGTGTGTGTGTGTGTGTGTGTGTCGGTTGCCCAATTGACTGACGTACAATCCAGGGTGTATTTCGGGTATACTCAGGTGTATGTTGTTGAGAGAGAGACTTTGCTGGTATTTTGGTTAAATGAGTTGGATTTGTGGCGTGTATGAAGTGTTCTGATGGTTATACAGGACTGCAGTTTCTGGGGGGATGGGAGGGAGGGAGGAGGTAGAAAACCACTCCAATAATCAGAACTAACAATTAAAACCCCCGAATATTTATACTATTATAAACTGAAACGTATGTGGAAGTCATTTATTTTGAAACATTATTGGTTTTCCAAATCAATTCTTAATTTGTCAAAATTAATCAGATAAAAATACTAAAATCCCCCTCCATTGTGCAAGTTGTTATCGCCCAACTATTTCCTCAGAGCACAATGCTTGATTTCTAATGCTTGATGCTTGATCTAGCTAATGACACTCCACATATATTGTAGCTAGCTAGATAATTCATTTTAATTTAGCCATAAATATCAATATAACAAGTTGAGAACTGTCTTGAGTTATGTTATTTAAATTTTATTTTAATAATTCTCATTATTATCAACAACAAGTTTGTTCACACTAAATGATGTGTAAGTTTCAATCAGTTACAGTCTGCATTCATTTGAACTTCTATGTCCTGTGTAATTTGTTTTAATGAAATAATCATTTGACCATAAATGCTTATTGTCACGTATCCGAAACTCGGGGACTCCATTTTTCTGTCACGTATCCGGAAACTCGGGACTCCATTTCCCATCAGCCACTGCACTACACCACATGACCACATGCGCTACCTCATGCACCTGACCCACGTTTCTGTTAATGAGCACCCTTGTGTATTTATAGTCCTTGTCTGCACTTTCTCCTGGTTTTCGTTGTTATAGACTCACGTCACTTCTGTCTCCGTGTTTTGTTTCATGCCACAGTATTATGCCCCGTTGTCTTAGTGTCTTTGTGTCGTTGTTCATTTGTTTAAAATAACTATTTAAAATCTGCGATTGCTTCTGCCTCAACTCGCCAGACGTGACAGAACGAAAGACCGTGACCACGAAGCAGTAGATTTTTATTTATTTATTTTTTTCGGATACAGCAGTTTGCTCCCACCCTCCCTCCCCGATGGGTCTCATGGATTCCCCTCTGTTCGCCGACCTCAAGGATTCCCCGCTGTTCAGCTACCTCAGAGCCGCGCAGCCCGCTGAGTCCTGTGAAGGAAGTCTCTCTGCCGCCCGCTATGTGTGTGAGGACGCTCCAGCTCCGCGCGGACTCATGAATTCCCTCTGTTCGCCGACCTCAAGGACTCCCCGCTGTTCAGCTACCTCAGAGTCGCGAGACGTCGGAGTCCTGTGAAGGAAGTCTCTGCCACCCCGCAAAATGTGTGTGAGGACGCTCCAGCTGCGCGGACTCATGAATTCCCCTCTGTTCGCTGACCTCAGGGATTTCCCCGCTGTTCAGCTACCTTAAGGTGCCTCAGCCTTCCTGTTCAGTTGCGGTCGTCGCTCAGCCTCCTTGTTCAGCTGTGGCCGTCGCGCAGCCTCCCTGCTCAGCTGTGGCCGTCGCTCAGCTTCCCTGCTCGGCTGTGGACGTCGCTCTGCCTTCCTGCTCGGCTGTGGACGTTGCTCTGCCTTCCTGCTTGGCTGTGGACGCTGCTTGCCTTCCTGCTTGGCTGTGGACGTCGCTCTGCCTTCCTGCTTGGCTGTGGACGTCGCTCTGCCTTCCTGGTCGGCGTGGACGCGTGCTGCCTTCCTGCTCGGCTGTGACGTCGCTCGGCCTTCCTGCTCGGCTGTGGACGTCGCTCGGCCTTCCTGCTCGGCTGAGGTCGTTGCCGGGCCTTCCTGCTCGGCTGAGGTCGTCGCCGGGCCTTCATGCTCGACTGTGGTCGTCTCTCTGCCATCCTGTTCGCTGAGGACTCACTATGCCTCCATGCTCCGCGGAAGACGCTCCTTCCTTCGCTGCGCTCCGTGTGTCGCCCCCCCTTCCTGCTCCACGGAGGACGCGTTCCCCCCTCATGCTCCACGGAGAGCATTGTTCTTCCTTGTGCCTCGCGGAGAACCTCGCCTCCTCTCCCTGGCCTCGGAGACCCTCGCCCCCCCGTGTGCCTCGCGGAGACCCTCGCTCCCCCCGTGCTCCGCTGGAGACCCTCGCTCCCCTGTGCCCGCGGAGATCCTCGCTCCCCGTGTGCCTCGCGGAGATCCTCGCTCCCCCGTGTGCCTCGCGGAGACCCCGCTCCCCCGCGCCCTCCGTCAGGTACTTCGCCCCCTTTGAACCTCGGGTGAGGCATGCTCCGCTCTCCTGTCCCGTTGGGGACGGCCGTCCCCCACTTTCATGCTTTGCCAAGGACTTCCCCCCGCTTCCTTGTGCCATGGTTGAAGCTGCTCGGCCTCCTTGTTCTGCTGGGGACTTTTGGCCGGAGGGCCGGGACCCCGGAGGGGGCCCGTGATTTTGGAGGGGGTCTCGTCACGTATCCGGGGTTCTGTCCCCCTTGAGGGGGGTTCTGTCACGTATCCGGAAACTCGGACTCCATTTCCCATCAGCCACTGCACTACACCACATGACCACATCGCGCTACCTCATGCACCTGACTCACGTTTCTGTTAATGAGCACCCTTGTGTATTTATAGTCCTTGTCTGCACTTTCTCCTTGTCTTTCGTTGTTATAGACTCACGTCACTTCTGTCTCCGTGTTTTGTTTCTTACCACAGTATTATGCCCAGTTGTCCTAGTGTCTTTGTTTCGTTGTTCGTGTGTTTAAAATAAATGTTTAAAAATTCACGATTGCTTCTGCCTCAACTCGCCAGACGTGACACTTATAAATGATACATGGATGATAGACTGATACAGTCATGGACGAAATTATTGGTACCCTGGAACTTTTCCAGAAAATGCACCATTTCTCCCAGAAAAGTATTGCAATGACAAATGTTTTGGTATTCACATGTTTATTACCTTTAAGTGCATTGGAACAGTACAAAAAGCAGAAGAAAAAAGGCAAATTTGACATCATTTTACACAAAACTCAAAAATTAGGTCGGACAAAATTGTTGGCACCCTCAACTTAATATTTGGTTGCACACCCTTTGGAGAAAATAACTGAAACCAATCGCTTCCTATAACCATCAACAAGCTTCCTACACCTCTCAACTGGAATTTTGGACCACTCTTCTTTGAAAACTGCTCCAGGTCTCTCAGATTTGAAGGGTGCCTTCTCAACAGCAATTTTGAGATCTGTCCATAGGTGTTCTATGGGATTTAGATCCAGACTAATTGATGACCACTTCAGAATTCTCCAGCACTTTGTCTCCAACCCATTTCTGGGTGCTTTTTGAGGTATGTTTCGGGTCATTGTCCTGCTGAAACACCCATGACCTCTGATGCAGACCCAGCTTTCTGACACTAGGCCCTACATTATGGGCCAAAATCTTTTGATAGTCTCCAGATTTCATGATTCCCTGCACACAGTCAATGCACCCAGTGCCAGAGGCAGCAAAACAACCCCAAAACATCCTTGAACCTCCACCATGTTTGACTGTAGGTAGTGTGTTCTTTTCTTTGTAGGCCTCTTTCCGTTTTCTGTAAAAAGTAGAATGACGTGCTTTGCCAAAGAACTCTATCTGTCCACAAAACATTCTCCCAGAAGGATTGAGGCTTACTCAGGTACATTTTTGCAAACTGCAGTCTGGCTTTTTTATGCCTCTGTGTCAGAAGTGGGGTTCTCCTCGGTCTCCTGCCATAGCGCTTCTTCTCATTCAGATGACGACGTAAGTCCTCAGACAATTCTCGGCTCTTCTTTCTCTTCTCCATGCTTGGTGTGGCACACACAGGCACACAACACAAAGGTTCAGCCAAATTTTATACACTCTAACTGGCTTCAGTTTTGATTTCTATATTGCCAGCACCTGTTACTTGCCACAGGTGAGTTTAAATGAACATCACATGCTTGAAATGAAATTATTTACCCACAGTTTCAATAGGGTGCCAATGATTTTGTCCAGTCCATTTTGGGAGTTTTGTGTAAAACGATGTCAAATTAGCTTTTTTCTTCTGCTTTTTGTGCTGTTCCAATGCACTTAAAGGTAATAAACATGTGTATACCAAAACATTTGTCATTGCAACACTTTTCTGGAAGAAATGGTGCATTTTCTGGAAAAGTTCCAGGGGTACCAATAATTTCGTCCATGACTGTAGATCAGATAGATAGATGGATGGCTAGATAGAGAGATAAGCAGAGGATAATTATGTAAGATATAACAAAGCTGTTTCTATTTATTATTATAATTTTTAAAATTAAAAATATCGGGAAACATACACATTCACACACCAACCCCCAATATTCAAACCAAATCTAGCCCATGACAGTACATTATGGATGTGAGTTTATCTGCAGTAACTGAGCTGCACGCTGGTAAAGACAACTGTGTGAGGATTTTTAATTTTTTTTTAAGTGAACATAGTATTGAGAAATGTGTGTAAGTAATTGTAACAAATAGAAACTGATCAGTTTAAAGAAATCTGTACATTGTGTAGTATTACTCTCTCCAAGTGGTCTTTATTTTCAGATGTAGTTGTAACATGGTGTCTAATCACAGCTGTTTAATTACAAGTGACTCTCTGGGATTTAAAAGAAAAAATACACACATGATCACAAGATTAGGGATTAAATGTACTGAAGCATAAGTATTTTCATAAAATTTAATTTTGAAATGTTGTACTTCATATTGTATTCAGTAGATTGTGAGTTTTTGTATGTTTGTTTCTGTAGGCTGTTCTCTCTCTGCTGATAAACATTCAAATATCACAGGATACAAAGGTGGTTCAGTGCTGTTACCCTGCTCCTGCTCTGACCTGCACATCAAACCTCAGATATTCACCTGGTGGAGCTACAGAACAGGAAATGCGACAGAAGTGTTAAATGATGAACACTACCGTGACAGACTTCAGCTGTTTAATCACATTTCTCCTGGTAATCTGTCTCTGTTCATATCTGACCTGAGAGAAGAGGATGCTGTAGACTACAGGTGCAGGACTGAGAAGGAACACAGAGACATCAAGCTTCATGTTAAAGGTAAAACATTTAAATACACAATCAAAGTTGATATTCAGTGAAATCAGACTTGATCAGTGTTCAAATGAATTATAGTTACATACGTAACAAAATGTCTTCTCCATTTACCATAACTGAGGGTTTTACACTACGAGTCATTTTGTGACGCATTTAAATCAAGTTATAAATGACAGTAAATACTGATTATGGATTGGACATATTTCTCAGTCTAATCTATGATTTATTTTGGTAACATTGTATTGTTTAAAGAGCTACATTACACCTGTATAATAACTTCATTACAATTGACCTAAGCCTCATAATCATTTATAAAAGCTTCAAAAGGTGTCAGTAGCCACGTTTCCATCGAAGGTTTTTTTTTTTTTTTTGCAATGAAAGGTTTAACACATTAACATGTTTACTGATATAGATGATGGAAATGCAAATTATTGATAACATTTCACAAGTTTCTAAATAATCGTTGTTCATTTAACTTTAGCACAAAATCTCTGTCAAAATTTTAAATGGTGCGAAAAAATTGTTTGGAAACAGTTTTTGTAGAGAAAAATGACATTCACGCAAAGCAGAAGTGTCACATGACAGAATTTAACCATCAGTCGGGGGAAGAATAAGGGATGTGTGACATCCAGCGCACTGCAAACCTGTGACAAAAGATGCGGCAAGAAATTACAATAAGCAATTTCATTGGCCTCCGGTATATTCAGCAGCCTGATATAACACCACATTCATTTTACTTCAATAGCTGTGCTTTCACCATATACAGTGGAGGAAAAGTATTTGATCCCCTGCTGATTTTGTATGTTTGCCCACTGACAAAGAAATGATCAGTCTATAATTTTAATGGTAGATTTATTTGAACAGTGAGAGACAGTAACTAACAACAAAAAATCCAGAAAAACGCATGTCAAAAATGTTATAAATTGATTTGCCTTTTAATGATGGAAATAAGTATTTGACCCCCTCTCAATCAGACAGATTTCTGGCTCCCAGGTGTCTTTAAAGGGAGTGCTCCTAATCTCAGCTTGATACCTGTATAAAAGACACCTGTCCACAGAAGCAATCAATCAATCAGATTCCAAACTCTCCACCATGGCCAAGACCAAAGAGCTCCAAGGATCTCAGGGACAAGATTGTAGACCTACACAAGTCTGGAATTGGGTACAAGACCATTGCCAAGCAGCTTGGTGAGAAGGTGGAAACAGTTGATGAGATTATTCGCAAATGGAAGAAACACAAAAGAACTGTCAGTCTCCCTCGGCCTGGGGCTCCATGCAAGATCTCACCTCGTGGAGTTGCAATGATCATGAGAACAGTGAGGAATCAGCCCAGAACTGCACAGGAGGATCCTGTCAATCATCTCAAGGCAGCTGGGACCATAGTCACCAAGAAAACAATTGGTAACACACTACGCCGTGAAGGACTGAAATCCTGCAGCGCCCGTAAGGTCCCCCTGCTCAAGATAGCACATATACATGCCCGTCTGAAGTTTGCCAATGAACATCTGAATGATTCAGAGGACTACTGGGTGAAAGTGTTGTGGTCAGATGAGACCAAAATGGAGCTTTTTGGTATCAATTCAACTCGCGGTGTTTGGAGGAGGATTTGCCGTGTTTGCCGATGACCCAAGAACACCATCCCCACCGTCAAACATGGAGGTGGAAATATTATGCTTTGGGGTTGTTTTTCATGACAACTTCACCGCATCAAAGGGACGATGAAATCTTTGGTGAGAACCTCCTTCCTCAGCCAGGGCATTGAAAATTAAAAGTAATTACTAAGTCATTACCAAGTACTAAGTCATGTTTTGCAGAGGGGTCAAATACTTATTTCCCTCATTAAAATGCAAATCAATTTATAACATGTTTGACATGCGTTTTTCTGGAATTTTTTTGTTATTATTCTGTCTCACTGTTCAAATAAATCTACCATTAAAATTATAGACTGATCATTTCTTTGTCAGTGGGCAAACGTACAAAATCAGCAGGGCATCAAATACTTTTTTCCCCACTGTACAATTTCATGGACGGTCGTTTTACTGACACCCGAAGCTTTCCCCACTACACTGTACTTGGTGTAGGATGTCAGCATGAACAGGGTGAGAGTAATCTGTTTTTGGATCAGAACCGCTGAGTACGATGGCAACCTGTGATGTGCACAGCTCTCTACCACTACCTCCACCATGGGCAGGGCCGGAGTGGGACACATTTTCAGCTCGGGAGTTTAATGCCCAAAACCAGCCACTATATATATATATTTTTTTTTTGTTGGAAGAACTTGGATAAATGAAGTTACAGTTCAGTTCTTACTATCCTGTTATATTTATTACTGACATGTTTCAACAAGAATATAAGTTATCTTAAGATAAATAACAAATAACAGGCTACTGAGTATAGTTCCTTTCAAAGGGAACCTTCGCGCGTTGCATTTAGCAGTATGGGAACGCCTGCGCGTGACCCGGTATCTAAAGCTTGTGTAAAATCATGCCTCTACTTATAGGCCTGCCATGATCAGGTGACGTGGCAATTAAGCGCGTCGCATGATATATATAGGCACCTGTGAACCACACCGCCAGCCTTATTATCTTCAGCGAGACTGCATGTCTGTGGTTTGTGTGACAAAAACGCGTCATTTCTACTCAATATTTTCTCAAAATCTCTTAACTTTTCTATCCCTTTTAAAGAAAAGGAGAAGGTAAGTAATGAGCGAAAGAGTTAAAGAAGGTGTACTGTCGTTCCCGTTTCATCACGGGGGAAAAGTTCACACTTTCTGGGTGAAGTGTTAGTGGTGTTAGTATGTGCTTGGCAACCTCGAGAGGCTGCGCAGGTAACGCTACATTAATCAGCTCAACTCGCTCTTCTCAAAAAAAAAAAAAGAAAAACGGAAGCCGAGCGAGTTGGGTCTCAGACCCCCGCGGATCTGGGCCGGCGCTGCCGAGGCAGCCAACCGTGTCAGGTTCGGGGGATCTCTTAAATCCAGAAGAGGAGCCAGAGACGAGCGCTCTATCTCTCTCTCTGTCTTCCGGGTTCAGCTCTCCGCTGGATTTTGGAGTTCGCGTTGTACTCCTCCTCCCGCGATAGCGAAAGGGGTAATAATTCCTCTCTGACTCAGAAGAGTTAGAAGGATGTGTTAAAAACTGGAAGCAGCGTATAAAGATCTGCTTGAAGTGATTACCCAGTGAAAGTAAATACTTCACACTGCAGAAACTCCCCTGTCTTCCAGAAGTTATGACAAAATCTCACTTCTGAAAACCATGCTTAAGCCATAGTCATAACTCCACGATGTTGGATTATTTGGCCATTGTGGAAGGAATGGCATGGCTATTTAGCTATGCCCGAGGTGGAGGAGCGCTTGCTAGCTACCTCTCTCCACCGACGGCAGGTAATTACAGGGGCCGGCTTGCATCCAAGGTGGCATTGGTGGGCAAGCCTATGCAGTAGTAGTCTTTCTTGTGGGTCACTGCAGACAGCCAGGGGAGACAGGTGAGTATGGCAGCCCGCCAACCCCGCGAACAGCCAGGGGGAGGCGGCCACAGTTGCGGTCTGCTGTTAGGCCTGATCTGAGAATGGTCGTCATAAAGGCCAAGCAGGCAAAAATGAGCGTTCCTGAGGGGCTGTGGAGGGATGTAACCGGGGACATGAGGTAGTTAGGGCAGGTAGCCCCCAGTGCTACTGTGGGGCCTCCCCTAGCCAAGGTGGTCCTCAAGTTTTCGTGTTCCCTGGTCAGCAAGCTGTCACAGGGCAACGGAAATCTGATGCTTCTCTCCAATAGAATGTGGAATAGCTAACGTCTCTAGAAGACCATCGGACAGCGTGCAAGCTACGGCCAAATGTGTCTCCATGGGTTCTGTCTACCATAGAAAGGGTTACCGGGTCAGTTATAGCTCGACCCCCGTTCACAGGTGTGCTCACCACAGTAGTCAGCACAGACCAGAGCCCGACGTTAGCGCAGGAAATAAGCTCCCTTTTGGAAAAGGGGTCCTGAAACATGTACCCCGTTCCTCAGGGAGGGAGGTTTACAGCCTTTATTTCCTGTTCCGCAAAAAAAGTGGGGATATGCGGCCCAATTTTAGATCTGCATCATCTGAACCGTACTCTTCGGACATACAGGTTCAGAGGCTGATGTTCAAACTTATCGTGCAACAGATCCAGTTCGAGAACTGGTTAGGAGTATAGGAGTATTGCTAGCTTTATCCCTCGCACCTTCACAAAGTGCATGGATGTCACTCTGGCTCCATTGGGACTCCAGGGCATCCTTGTACCAAGGTACCTGGACGACTGGTTAATTCTAGCACGATCCAGGGAGCTGGCGGTTCGGACATTGAGATGTTGTTCTCCACCGCCGCTAAGAACTGGGGCTCAGGTTGAATCTCAGAAAAGTTAACTTTCCCGGTGCAATGGACTTTTCTAGGGGTTATAGGATTCTACTACGATGAGGGCGGTTCTATCCCCAACAGGCGTAGTGTCAATCCTATCAACACTGAGCTAGATAAAGCTGTATCTTTGGGAGCCTAGGGTGGAATCCACACATGTGGCTGAGGTCACATCTGTATGCTGCCCCCATCGCTGCTCCCAATTAGCTCTAGCGAGAGTTTGCCAAGATAGCCTGCTAATAGAACCTTTTTGGCAGCTCGAACATTCTGAGAGATAATATCTTTGCGGGATGGAACTCCTTGGGGATTCCCGTCCGCAGGGATTCACTGTGGACCCAGTAACTGCACAATAGCTACAGTCCTGGAGCCCCTACAATAACATTTCTCAGCGGGGTGAGCTCCTTCTACAATCAGGGTTATGTGGCCGCCATTTCGGCCATCCACGCCCTGTTGAGGGAGCCTTTGTGGGGCAACATCCTCTAACCTCGAGGTTCATGCGTGGTCTCAGATGGCTGAGGCCCATCTGCAGGCCACGCATACCTTCCTGGGACCTTCTATGGCCCTGGAAGGTCTGTCGGCTACCCCATTCAAACCCCTAGAGCGGATCTACTGTCTCAAGCAGGACGGCTGATCTATCATGCTTGGCCAGGACTCGGCAACTGTGGGTCTGGCCCCTGAGGGGCACCAGCTCATAGATTCGTGTCTCACAACTGAGGTTGTTGAAACCATGTTAAGAGCTAGAGCACCATCCACAAGGAAAGCGTATGCACTCAAGTGTCAGCTCTTTGTCTTGTGGCATGAGGAATGTCACCTAGACCAAGTGAACTGCACAATTGCTACAGTCCTGGAGTTCTTACAGAATGTTTCTCAGCGGGCTGGGCTCCTTCTTCAGTCAGGGTACTTGGCCGCGTTCGGCCAGCCATGACCCTGTTGATGGAGCCTCTGTGGGGCAACATCCTCTACCTTTGAGGTTCATGCGTGGTGTCAGACGGCTGCGGCCCATCTGCAGGCCATGCATACCTTCCTGGGACCTTCTATGGTCCTGGAAGGTCTGTCGGCTGCCCCATTCGAGCCCCTGGAGTGGGTCCCATCCACAAGGAAATCAAATGCACTCAGGTGTCAGCTTTTGTCTTGTGGCATGAGGAACGTCACCTAGACCCAGAGAACTGCGCAATTGCTACAGTCCTGGAGTTCTTACAGAACGTTTCTCAGCGGGCTGGGCTCCTTCTACAATCAGGGTTACTGGGCCGCTGCTTCGGCCAGCCATGCCCCTGTTGATGGAGCCTCCGTGGGGCAACATCTTCTAACTTAAGGTTCGTGCGTAGTGTCAGACGGCTGCGGCCCATCTGCAGGCCGTGCATACCTTCCTGAGACCTCCTGTGGTCCTGGAAGGTCTGTCAGGTGCCCCATTTGAGCCCTTAGGGACCTACCGTCTCAAAAGCGCAGAGTTGATTTATCATCCTTGGCAAGTACTAAGGAAGCTGTGGGTCTGGCCCCTGAGGGGCACCAGCTCATAGATTCTGGGCCACGACTGGAGGTGGTAGAGACCATGTTGTGCAACGCTAGAGCACCATCTACAAGGAAATTGTATGCGCCAAGTGGCACCTTTTTGTCTGGTGGTGTGAGGAACGTCAGCTACACCCAGTGAACTGCGCAATCGCTACAGTCCTGGAGTTCTGACAAGAACGTTTCTCAGCAGTTTGGCTCCTTCTACTATCGGGGTTAAGTGGCCGCTGTTTCGGCCAGCCCTGCCCCTGTCGATGGAGCCTCTGTGGGGCAACATCTTCTAACTTAAGGTTCATGCGTAGTGTCAGACGGCTGCGGCCCATCTGCAGGCCGTGCATACCTTCCTGGGACCTCCTGTGGTCCTGGAAGGTCTGTCAGGTGCCCCATTTGAGCCCTTAGGGACCTACCGTCTCAAAAGCCGCAGGGTTGATTTATCATCCTTGGCAAGAACTAAGGAAGCTGTGGGTCTGGCCCCTGAGGGGCACCAGCTCATAGATTCTGGTCGCACGACTGAGGTGGTAGAGACCATGTTAAACGCTAGAGCACCATCTACAAGGAAATTGTATGCGCTCAAGTGGCACCTTTTTGTCTGGTGGTGTGAGGAACGTCAGCTACACCCAGTGAACTGCGCAATCGCTACAGTCCTGGAGTTCTGACAAGAACGTTTCTCAGCAGTTTGGCCTCCTACTATCGGGGTTAAGTGGCCGCCGTTTGCCAGCCCTGCCCCTGTCGATGGAGCCTCTGTGGGGCAACATCCTCTAACCGAGGTTCATGTGTCATGTCAGACGGCTGAGGCCCATCTGCAGGCCATGCATACCTTCCTGGGACCTTGCTGTGGTCTTGGAAGGTCTGTCAGGGGACCCCATTTGAGCCCCTTAGAGTCAGCCTCTGAGAAGCTTCTGACTCTAAAGGTAGCTCTTTACAGGCCCTGACATCTCTCAAGCGAGTTGGAGGTCTACAAGCTCTCCCTGTTGCCCCTCCTGCCTTGTCTTTACCCCTAGATAAGCCAAGTCCTTCCTGTATCCTAGGCCGGATTATATTCCTAAAGTGCCTACATTGGCTGCCCACCCTGTGGTGTTGCAGGCTTTCCTCCCCCCTCTGTCCTCTGACCAGATCAAGAGAGGATGCACCCGCTGTGTCCAGTAGCGCCTTCTGTACTTACGTCCACCGCCCGGCCAGTGGCGTAAGTCAGAGCAGGTACTAGTCTGCTTTGGCAGAGACAGGAAAAGTGATGCTGTGTTAAAGCAGTGCATCTCTACTGGGATTGTTGAAGGCTTTGTCCAAAGGGGTTTCCTTGCAGAATGTGTGCGCGGGTTGCAGGGTGGTCTATGCCTCACACGGTCATTTGTTATTACAGCCTGGATATTCATTCCTCCCCAGGCTCGAGTGTCCTGCACTGACCCGGGTTTGGGTATTTTTGAACAGGCCGTACTTCGGTATGACGGAGTGGGTATTCCCGTTCCCATACTGCTAAATGCAACGTCGAAGTTCCCTTTGAAAGGGAACGGCGGGTTACGCATGTAACCCTGTTCCCTGAGAAGGGAACGAGACGTTGTATAGCGCTGTCATACCGGGGCAGGCCTGTGAATTGTGTCTTCGCTTCAGATAATAGAGGCTGGCGGCGTGGTTCACAGGTGCCATATATATATTATGCGACGCGCTTTTAATTGCCACGTCACCCTGATCATGGCAGGCCTATAAGTAGAGGCATGTTTTACACAAGCTTCAGATACCGGTCACGCGCAAGCAGGCGTTCCCATACTGCTAAATGCAACGTCTCGTTCTCTTCTCAGGGAACAGGGTTACATGCGTAACCCCGACGTTTTCTGCCACCTTTAACTCCACCTGCATCATCCTCAACAACACTGGAACAAGGTAAACAGCAAACACACAGCAGCCTCCTTCTAGGTGCAAAAACTTTTCGTCAGTGATGAAAAAAACATCTATATTATTATATTTATTTACTGAATTACATCTCTCACAATCTCTATCTTAGTGAATGTATCTATAATAACTCATATAAAGTGTAATAGAAAAGTTATTTTCCTGTAACCTGTACGTCACTTCTTCATTCTGGTCTTAGCTGTAAATAGATGTGTGTGAATTTCACACCTTTTTCTGCTGTCTCTCTGTCAGTGACCATCTTCACTTCCTGCAATATGTCTTATTTATAGGTGTTTTTTCTTACATGCACTTATCAATCCTGTGTTCACATTTTCAAAACTCACAACAGCGGTAACCTCAGCTTTCAAAATGAATGAATTCTTTTCTCACTCAAACATCATCAAAACTCTGTGTATCCATGGGTGTAGAATCCACAGGGGACGCAGGGGAAGTGTCCCCCGCAATTTTAATAAAACGTAAATTCGTCCCCTGCACTTTTCACTGGCCATGGCCAATTTGGTTATTTTTGATATCTATATGTGTATATATATGTCTATAAGTCTTGACGTAACCTGATGTTGCCATGAAATTTGGTCACTTAAGTCCAAAGTCTCTTTGCATCAGTGTGGTTTCAGTTATTTCTTTTCTGAACTGTGGACTATAGATGTCTTGTACTGTGTGATATGTAAATGCAATACAATGTACACTACACATAATGAGCAATATTTAAACAATGTAGTGCGATATACAATATAATATATAAATACAGAATTATAAATTGCATATTAAGCCAATTTAGAGCAAGAAGAGATAAAACTCATCAATTAGACAAAGGTCAGTAAAAATACCCTTGACATTCTGTCCTCCAGCACATCTGTAATGATGTCTACGACCCTGCGTGTATCTATAGCTTATTTTTCTGCATGTTTACATCATGTTTTCAAAAAATAATCAGCTCCATTTTTATCCAGATCAAACAATAAACAAAGTGTTACTTAAAAAAACTAATAATGAAAAAATTATAATAATATTATATTTTTAAATTCCTAAAAACACTCCAGTAGGTGGATGTGCAGAAGATAACCTGCCCCTAGGTATGAGTGTGAGTGTGTGTGTGTGTGAGTGTGAGTGTGTGTGTGTGTGTGTGCATGTGTGTGTGTGTGGGGTTAAATTTACATATTTTTGTTATTTTCTATGGTTAAATTTTTCTGTATTTTGGATCTACTCCCTGCTAAAAGTCATTGTGTTGTGAGTGATAAAGCATTCTTGTTGAGAGACTTTGCTTGTGTTCTGGTAGAATGAGATGATTTTGAGGCGTGTATGAAGTTTATAATTTAGTACATTTAGAGAACTCGCACAATCTCTGTCTTATTGAATGTATCTATAATTACTCATATAAAGTGTAATAGAAAAGTTATTTCCCAGTAACTTGTAATGTGCGTCATTTCTTCATCCTCTTTTGGACTGTAAATATTTTTGGACAGTGACCATCTTCACTTCCTGCATTACGCCTTATTTATAGTTTTTACATTTAGTTCAGTGCAATTATCAATACTCTTCACACAGTTAACACATCAGCGGTCTATGTGACTGAACTGTGTATCACTTTTCAGTGCTTTCACACAAAAAGTATTGAATAACTTCAGCTTTCAAAATTCATGAATTCTTTTCTCACACAAACTCCAGCAAAAGTCTGTGTATCTACAGCTGATTTTCCCACATGTTTACATATTGATCAGTACAAGTGCAAATCCTATTAAAGTGGTACTTTTTATAATAATAAAATATTTTTGTTAAAGTAAACAAACAACTAAATAAATAATCACAGCTGATTTCTAATTTAGCCTTACACAGCTGTTCTGTTTTTTATTCATTACCATCTATACAAAAGGGGAACTCTGTGGATCTATGAGCAGTGTGGTGATGCAGTGGGTGCGTGTCTTCCTCACAGCTCCAGGGTCCCCGCTTCAGTCCTGAGCTCGGTCTTCTGTCTGTGTGGAGTTTCTGTGCTTGTTCTCCCATGTCCATGTGGGTTTCCTTCGGGTTCTGGGTTTCCTCCCACCTCCTAAAATACACCTAAAATACTCCTAAAAAGTGTTATGTATATGTTATTATAGTACATTATGGATGTGAGGTTATCCGCTGTACTGAGCTGCACGCTGGTAAAGACAACTGTGTGAGGATTTTTTTAAGTCTACAAAGTATTGAGAAATGTGTGTAAGTAAATGTAAAAATAGAAATTGATTAGTTTAAAGAAATCTGTACATTGTGTAGTATTACTCTCTCCTAGTGGTCTTTATTTTCAGAATTAGTTGTAACATGGTGTCTAATCACAGCTGTTTAACTACAAGTGACTCTCTGGGATTTAAAAGGAAAATACACACATGATCACAAGATAGTGTAACACACACAGTAGTTAGGAACTGGGCTGAGAAACAAGAGATTAGGGATTAAATGTACTGAAGCATAAGTATTTTAATAAAATTAAATTTTGAAATGTTTTACTTCATATTGTATTCAGTAGATTTTGAGTTTTTATATGTTTGTTTCTGTAGGCTGTTCTCTCTCTGGTGATAAACATGTAGATATCACAGGACACAAAGGTGGTTCAGTGCTGTTACCCTGCTCCTGCTCTGACCTGCACATCAAAGCTCAGATAGTCAACTGGGTGGATAGTCAGCTGATGGAAATGCATTTATTAATAATTTTATAAAAAATTTTAAATTAATTAATATTTAATTTAATTTTATGAAATTAAAAATATAATTTTTTTTAAAAATTTTTAATAAATTTTTAAAAAATATTTAAAAAAAAAAAAAAAAAAAAAAAAAAAAAAAAAAAAAAAAAATAAAAGAAAAAAAAAAAAAAATGTTTTTTTTTTTTGATGTATGAAGGAAAAAAAAAAAAAGGAAAAGAAAAAAAAAAAAAAAAAAAAATAATAAAATATAAATTTTTATTGCCTTCATTGAAAACAAAAATAACAATAAAAAATATTTTTTTTTTTTTTTGTATAAAAAAAATAAAAAAAAACAAAAAGGGGGGGGGGGATTCAACAAAAAAAAAAAAAAAAAAACAACACAATAGGGGGGGGGGAAGGGGAAGGGTTTTCTCTTTTTTTTGGGGAAAGAAAAAAAAGGGGAGAAACAAAAAGGGGGGGGCCCCTCAAAACCACAAACACCCCCGGGGGGGGGGGGGGGGGGCCCCCTTTTTTGATCGGGAGTTTAATGCCCAAAACCAGCGCATTTTTTTATGGTGGAAGAACTTGGATAAATGAAGTTACAGTTCAGTTCTTACTCTCCCGTTATATTTATTACTGACATGTTTCAACAAGAATATAAGATATCTTAAGATAAATAACAAATAACAGGGTACTGAGTATAGTTTTCTCCTACAAAAAGTCCAACTGTAACATTATGAAAAACAATGTTTACATTAAAACTAATAAAAAGTATTTCAGGAAGAAGAGAAACTTCAACACACTCGAGGAAAACAGACACAACACCTTCATCAGAACCGCCTCAGAGTAAAACAACAAACTCTCCACCTGCATCATCCTCAACAACACCGGAACAAGGTAAACAGCAAACACACAGCAGCCTCCCTCTAGGTGCAAAAACTTTTCGTCAGTGATGAAAAAAACATCTATATTATTATATTTATTTACTGAATTACATCTCTGAATCTCTCTTAGTGAATGTATCTATAATAACTCATATAAAGTGTAATAGAAAAGTTATTTCCCAGTAACTTGTAATGTACGTCATTTCTTCATTCTCTTTTGGACTGTAAATAGATGTGTGTGAATTTCGGAAATAGATGTGTGTGAGTGTGTGTGTGTGGTGGGGGTTAAATTTACATATTTTTGTTATTTTCTATGGTTAAATTTTTCTGTATTTTGGATCTACTCCCTGCTAAAAGTCATTGTGTTGTGAGTGATAAAGCGTTCTTGTTGAGAGACTTTGCTTGTGTTCTGGTAGAATGAGATGATTTTGAGGCGTGTATGAAGTTTATAATTTAGTACATTTAGAGAACTCACACAATCTCTGTCTTATTGAATGTATCTATAATAACTCATATAAAGTGTAATAGAAAAGTTATTTCACAGTAACTTGTAATGTGCGTCATTTCTTCATTCTCTTTTGGACTGTAAATAGATGCGTGTGAATTTCACACCTTCTTCTGCTCTCCCTCTGTCAGTGACCATCTTCACTTCCTGCATTACGCCTTATTTATAGTTTTTACATTTAGTTCAGTGCAATTATCAATACTCTTCACACAGTTAACACATCAGCGGTCTATGTGACTGAACTGTGTATCACTTTTCAGTGCTTTCACACAAAAAGTATTGAATAACTTCAGCTTTCAAATTTCATGAATTCTTTTCTCACACAAAATCCAACAAAACTCTGAGTTTGAGTCCAGCTGATGATGTTCCACTACTGACCCTGTGTGTTTAAATAAAACTCTTAATTACAAACTGGACAATTCCTTCAACCTCATGACTTGTTTTCACATGACTTGCTCTCACCATCAGCTGTGAGCAATATATTGTCACATGTGAAGATTTAATAATAAACCAACATTAAAATTACTAATAATAATCTATGATTTATTTTGGTAACACTGTAGTGTTTATAGAGCTACATGACACCTGTATAATTCCTTCATTACAACTGACATAAGTCTACATAAACATTTATAAAGGCTTCAGTAGGTGTCAGTGTCACCATGTTTTATCAGTGTTAATGTTAAGGTAAATAAATGTAACTTTTTGGTACGTATATCTGATACATCACAATTAATATTAATATGACATGAAACATTAAAACCAAAGTCACTTTAATTGACAGTCAGAGAAAATCTACATAACACACTTTACATAATGATCTAAAGAAAGTCAACCTGGAAAACGTCATAACACCATTTAATGTCTACAGAAATCTGTCACTAGACTAGGTGTTATATCAACTTAAGATTAACATTGATAAACACAATATA